>PVKV010000508.1:0-116925 GCA_004027835.1 Alouatta palliata
TTATGCAGCCATCAAAAACGATGAGTTTGCATCCTTTGTAGGGACATGGATGAACCTGGAAGCCATCATTCTCAGCAAACTGACACAGGAACAGAAAACCAAACACCGCATATTCTCACTCATAGACGGGTGTTGAACAATGAGAACACATGGACACAGGGAGGGGAGCATCTCACACTGGGGTCTGTGGGGGGGGGAAGGGGAGGGACAGCAGGGGGTGGGGAGTTGGGGAGGGATAGCATGGGGAGAAATAACAGATACAGGTGATGGGGAGGAAGGCAGCAAATCACACTGCCATGTGTGTACCTATGTAACAATCTTGCATGTTCTTCACATGTACCCCCAAACCTAAAATGCAATAAAAAGTATATATATATATATATATAAAAGTGAAGGATTAACCATACATCTTTATAACTTCTTAGTTTTTAAAAGCTCTATTAACATTTGCCTTTATGAATTTTTTTTGTTCCAAAAACTCTAAAATACTATCTGTGAGACAATTATTGGCAAAGCTGTTTTGTTGCTATTTCAATTCATTTTTCAAAAACACTTTTGAATTGCTGAGCAGTGTGAGAGAGGTTTAGAGCTCAGTTAATGTCGGGTTGCATTAATCTATTAGTAGCAACTCACTCACGTATATCAACTCTAAGTAAGAATTTGTGCAGGATTGTTATAAAAATATTGTATTGTAGAAAAAATTCAGGGGTTTAAATTACTGAAAATGTAACTTCCACACAGAAATTTTTCGTTTTAACAGAAAATGTTCAAGTGATTACAATATCCTAGAGAAAATAGAAAACACTATCAGAGAAAAATGGAACATGAATTCTGGCATATTTCATGAAATTCATTTGTAGACATATTATCTGGGACTAAAGAAAAATCACACAATAAAATCTTAAAGATTTTACTTTTTAAAATTTTTAGAGAATTAAAAAGTCATTTTATCTCTATTTTGCTTAATTTATGTTTCACAAAACTTTATTGAAATGAAAGGTTTCTAATTGAGTAAGTGGAAATATTTTGGTTAAAGATTTTCATCTTTTTGTTTTGTAAATTATCAGAAAAACACTGAATATACTTCATACACCTACAAAGTATTGGTATGGCAGAATTTGAAATAATTTACAAGAAAAAGTTACTAGACAGTTAAGGGTTAAAAATTCAGGGAGAAACATAATCTAAGTCTAAAAACACAGCCAGAAAACTTGATTCCAATGTAAAAAAGCACTATTAATTCTGTCTCAAAAAAGAGAACAAATACTCTTTAAATAAGTGTATAAATTATCTGGTTAATATTAACTGATCACATACCCAATTCAGAAAAAATATATAAACTTTAAGAGAAACTTCAAAACTGACCAAAGAAATAACCAGTAATATTAATATCTCTAAATATTTTTTCATTTTTAAAGTCGTATTTTAAAATCTTAATGATGAACTTATAGTTAATCTAAACCTTTCAAAACTCACATATCTTTTTCTATAATTAGTTATAAAACTTTGAGAACATATCAGTAATCTGATGTACATGAAAAGTGAAATGAGCTACTAATATTAAATGGCATATTCAGACGAGCTATCTTTATCTTTATTGTATATCTATATTTGTCTTTATATAATACCACTTTATACAGTTTTAGGTTTCCTGAGGTCTTTCACAGGTCTTTTACATTACCAGAAAATAATGGAAGGAGAGGGAAAACCCAATATTTGCTTATCTATTAATTCAACCATTCTTTCATTTATATTTCCAACATTAAAATTGTTGTTTATATACCTTGCTTGGTAATTATATTCTGCAGTATTATGCTATTTGAGTCACTGCTGTTGATTTAAAAATATCCAAGTCAAGTATAAGGGAGAAGATGTTTTTAGTTTTTAATTAAATACAAAAAATAATAGTAAATTATAGTGAATGGCTATTTCAATGTTGTAATGATCTCACATCTCAATAAAACATTCCAAATGAATCTGAACAAATTATTTAAATTCGTATACAAAATAATATAAATAGACATTTATTATACAGAATATGAATGATTAAAGTGAATGAAAATAAATTATAGACAACTCATTAAATATAGTTTTATATACTTATAAGTGAAAGGAGAAGGCAATTACTTTTAAAGTAGGACAAGTGAACATTTTACACCTTTTCAATAATTTTACTTTATTTCTGTTGATAGCAATATGGATAACAACCTATGGTAATATGAAACCTGAGAAGATTAAGATCCCCAAATTAAAGCTTTTCTCTTCTTAGACAAAACATGAATTCTTCAAAGCATGAGCTCTGAAGATTAAGTGTGCCCATGAATCTCATCTGATTTTTCAGAAATTGCTTCGGTAACATTATGTTTATTTCCATCACTCTTCCTTCTGTATTTTTTCTTTCCAATGCATGATTTCCTGCTGATGTCAACCCACCTACCTGGCCCAGTCAAAACTTCATCCCGCAAAGTAATTGGCACTGGTGGATGAGCTAATACTGGTGTACTGCTAGGGCTTATGTATAGCTTATCACATCCTGGGACTTCAAGGGGAGAAATGTGTGTTTTCTGTTTCTTTCTTATCAGAACAAGACTTGGGGCCACCTGATAATCAGACCCTGGATTTTACCACCCCCACAAATCCGATTTATTCAGTCTATTTTAGACTTAAGAATTCCACATAGCTCTTGACACCTCACTGTACTTTATGATAGATAAGGAAGAAAATTCAAGGTACTATTGATGAAAATAAAACAACAAAGTCTGCACACACAAAATCTTGTCAGAGATGTGCATTTTCACCATGTTAAAATGTACAATTCATCTATTTAGCCTTTCTAAGCAGCATGTTTACATAAATGATAGAATAAAGCATAGCTGTTTTTGTTTCTAAAAATTGTCAGCTAATTTGCACCCCTGCCCTTTATCTAGACTATTAGTGAGGTATTAGAGAAATCAAATTCCATTTGATTTCTATTCACAGAAGACTGTTATATTCAGATAATGGCACAATTCAGAATTTATCAAGTGCCAGGAGATTATAAAAGTTAATGGAACAAAATGGCTTTAGTGTAAGATTTTGGGGAAACCTCATGAGATTTGGTACAGTAACTTCACAATTAAATTGCTATGTCACTACTGTATGTGCAGACAAAGAGAAGTATGGCATTAGTGAATTCAGTGTTGATAGATCTGATGAATGATCTAAGAATGGAAACCGCCATTGTTTAGATAAACGTGAATTTTTTTGAGTGTGGCTTTCTCTTTCATTGCACAAATATTCAAAGCAAAAGACATGGCAATGAAAGACAACTAAGCAGATATTTTAGAATAACTACCTTCTTTAACTCAAGCACACAGAATTCAAAAGAGAAAAAAATGTGTTTGGGGACATGAGGACTATTACCAGAACCTTACTTCAGATTTGTGTTTTGTTTTCTCTTTGTTAGAACTCTCACATAAACAGGCTGACTGGTGCAATTAATTTACAATGTTGAAAGGACTCCCCTGCTCCTGGTATTCCAAGCTAGTAAGCATTCCTAGGTTAAGTCCCTTATAAATGACTCCAGGACACCTCCCTCCATCCTCATCCTAGTTGCAAGCTGCAGTTCCTGTCCACTCTTCCTGTGGAGGTCCAGGTGTCATCTCAGACCCAGTGCCTGATATTGAGCTCACCTCTTAGAAGAAGTAACTTGAAATAGATCATTAGTAGCATTAGAGTGAGAATTAAACCAGGTAACAGGGCACTAAGTAGTGTCTGGCACCAGGTAAGTTCTTAACAAATGTTAGTAGATGTTACTGTAAGTAATAGGGTCTCCTGCATTCTCTAGTTTATCAATGCTGTTATTTTTCCTTGGCCATTCAGCCTGAAAAACTTAAAGCCGTTTTTATTCTTCTCTCAGTCTCACTCAGCCTTTCTTACTTGGTCACTTTATGTTTTGTATTCTTAGGATTTTTGTTTCTCTTGTTGCTGTAGCTACCATCCTTTAACCTCTTATTTCCAATGTTGACTGAGAAATAGCTATTACCTACCCTTTCTCCCTTGTGGACAGAGCCTGTTTCACACTTTGGAGGCTGAAATGCTACATACCCATTTCCCATGCTCCTTTGTACCTAGAGCAGAAGCATGTGACCTGATTCTGCCAATGAGATGTGAGGGGGATTTGTAGGGAGGATATTCTTCCCTTTAAACATTACATTTTAAAGTATTAAATAACTAAATTAAAATAATGAAAAAATTATTTAAGTATTCAAATGGTTATATACCTATATATACACATATTTATATAAAATACATAATTTTAAAAAGACATCAATGGGGACTTCCATTGTTTTCTTCACTGGATACTGTCTTGTCTACATTTTCTGCCTGGAACTACCACAGTCATACTCATACTATGAAAGAAAACATAGCCTTTTACAGAATACTAGGGTGAAAGATGAAAACCATCCAGTTCTTGATTTTATTATTTTTTTCTGTTCACACATAGAGCCTAGCATCTATGTACCCCAAGTGGTCTTCTAACTAGTCTTCAAATTTCTTCTCTATTTCTCCAAATTACCCTACATGTTGCTGCTGGATAACATTCCTCCATGCCTTTTGTCATGTCTCAGTCCTGCTTTAACACCTTTCACACTTTTCAGTTTCCATAGTAATGGTCTCCAGATGGAGCGGAGTGACAGGATAACCCAATGAAGCATGTGAAGAAGCTGCTAGAAACTGTAAGTACATGAGAGAACTTAAACTTGACCAATTTATTACATATTGGTTGACAATGACTTTCTCACTTGGTTCAGTTATCTGATGGTCACATATGACACAAGGTAGGCAATCTTCACTGAAAAGCAATTGGCAAAGCTTCCTTACTTGTTCAATGGCTTTCAGAACAATTTGACATATGAAAGTTATCTGTGCCTAGTTAAGTGGATTTACAGATTATATAGTTTAATTAGTTTCTTTTCTTTTTTTTTTTTTTTTTTTTTTTTGCCTTAATTCCTTTTTTTTTGGAGTCGGAGTTTCGCTCTTGTTACCCAGGCAGGAGTGCAGTGGCGCGATCTCGGCTCACTGCAACCTCCACCTCCTGGGTTCAAGCAATTCTCCTGCCTCAGCCTCCCGAGTAGCTGGGACTACAGGCACGTGCCACCATGCCCAGCTAATTTTTGTATTTTTAGTAGAGACAGGGTTTCACCATGTTGAACAGGATGGTCTCGATCTCTTGACCTCATGATCCACCCGTCTCGGCCTCCCAAAGTGCTGGGATTACAGGCGTGAACCACCGCGCCCGGCCAATTCCTTTTTTTTTTTTATTGTACTTTAGGTTCTGGGGTACATGTGCAGATCATGCAGGATTGTAGCATAGGTACATACATGGCAATGTGGTTTGCTGCCTCCATCCACCCATCACATATATCTGGCATTTCTCCCCATGTTATCCCTTCCAAACCTCCCCATCCCCCTACCCTAGCCCTCCCAACAGACCCCAGTGTGTGATGCTCTCCCCCACCACCGTGTCCATGTGTTCTCATTGTTCATCAACCACCTATGAGTGAGAACATGCAGTGTTTGATTTTCTGTTCTTGTGTCAGTTTGCTGACAATGATGGTTTCCAGATTCATCCGTGTCCCTACGAAGGACACGAACTCATCGTTCTTCATGGCTACTTAGTATTCCATGGTATATATGTGCCATATTTTCCTTGTCCATTCTATCATAAATGGGCATTTGCTGTTGTAAACAGTACCACAATGAACATACATGTGTATGTGTCTTTATAATAGAATGATTTATAATTCTTTGGATATACACCCAGTAATGGGATTGCTGGGTCAAATGGAATTTCTATTTCTAGATCCCTGAGGAATCATCACACTGTCTTCTACAATGGTTGAACTAATTTACACTCTCACCAACAGTGTAAAAGTGTTCTTATTTCTCCACATCCTCTCCAGCATCTGTTGTCTCCAGATTTTTTGATTGTCATTCTAACTGGCGTGAGATGGTATCTCAATGTGGTTTTGATTTGTATTTCTCTAATGACCAGTGATGATGAGCATTTTTTCATTTGTTTGTTGGCCTCATATATGTCTTCTTTTGGAAAGTATCTGTTCATATCTTTTGTCCACTTTTGAATGGGTTTGTTTGTTTGTTTCTTGTAAATCTGTTTTAGTTCTTTGTAGATTCTGGATATTAGCCCTTTGTCAGATGGGTAAATTGGAAAAACTTTTTCTCATTCTGTTGGTTGCCGGTTCACTCTAATGATTGTTTCTTTTGCTGTACAGAAGCTCTGGAGTATAATTAGATCCCATTTTATTTTGGCTTTTGTTGCCAATGCTTTTGGTGTTTTAGTCATGAAGTCCTTGCCTACACCTATGTCCTGAATGGTTTTGTCTAGGTTGTCTTCTAAGGTTTTTGTGGTGTTAGGTCTTATGTTTAAGTCTTTAATCCATCTGGAGTTAATTTTGGAGTTTATTTTCTAAACTAACTTTCAAAAGTGGCTTTAAGAGATTCCTGTTAAAGAATCATAGTTGAAGATAACATAGTTATGCAAGCAGCTTTCTACTATTTAGGGAATGAGCCCCTTGTCAGCCTCATGATAAGACCTAAAAAATAATAACCTAATCATATTTAACATGAATCAGTCAAAAATATCACAATTATTAAGGAGAAAGTTATAAATATAGATTTTTTATTTATTCATTTATTATAATTTAAGTTTTGGGGCACATGTGCAGATTGCATAGGTTTGCTACATAGATATACACGAGCCATGGTAGTGGTTTGCTCTATCCATTGCCCTGTCATCTACATTAGGTATTTCTCCTAATGCCATCCCTCCCAATCCCCCAATCCCCTGCTATTCTTCCCCTAGCCCCCCAACCTTCAGGCCTCGGTGTGTGATATTCCTCTCCCTGTGTCCATGTGTTCTCATTGTTCAACAATCACTTATGAGTGAGAACATGCAGTGTTTGTTTTTCTGTTCCTGTGTCAGTTTGTTGAGAATGATGGTTTCCAGTTTCATCCATGTCCCTACAAAGAACATGAACTCATCCTTTTTTATGGCTACATAGTATTCCATGGTGTACATGTGCCACATTTTCTTTATCCAGTCTATCGCTGATGGGCATTTGGCTTGGTTCCAAGTCTTTGCTATTGTGAACAGTGCTGCAATAGACAGATGTGTGCATGGGTCTTTATAATAGAATGATTTATAATCTTTTGGGTATATACCCAGTAATGGGATTGCTGGGTCAAATGATATTTCTGTTTCTAGATCCTTAAGGAAATGCCACACTGTCTTCCACAATGGTTTATATCCACTATTAATAATTGTGACTGCCCCTTGGGAATAGAATGCCTTGAGATAAAAAGTATATGTGATATATAAATGTAATATATATGTACATAATATACAAATGTATGTACTATATAAATAAATATATGTATATTTGGGGCACAAGCTCAAAATTATGTTTCACTAATAGGAATTTTAATGAGAAAATTAGAGACCTGTGACCTATAGGACAATATCTTCCTTCTTGCTACCTAGTGAAATTCTGCCCCTTTTAAAATATGATAATGATTATTATAAATAAATGCTTCCCTTTATTGAATGCTTAATTGCATGCCAGGCACTGTGCTAGGCTCTATGCATGATAACATTTATTTTGTTCAATACTCACAACAACCCTCTGAGCTAAATATGATTCTCCCATTTTTACAGATGAAGAATCTGAGAAATGAAAAATCTGCCGGGAGCTACACTGCTAATGAGTTAAAGAGCTGGGATTCAGGTGATGTTTAAACCTTAATTACTATACTGAACTATCTTTTCAGCTCATCTCAATTCCCACGTTTCTCTAGGATTGACAATAAATGGACCAACAAAATAAATAAATATGTCTACTATTTATTTGATGCTTAATTGTATCCTTCCTTGTGACTTTTTTTTTCTGGATATCCGATTTTATTCATCAAAACCAGTGTAATGTTATGGAAAAAAGTTGATTTGGTTCCAGGTTGATCTGGAATCTCACTGCGGCCCTCACCCATAAATGTATCACTTTCAAAAAAAAAAAAAAAAAGAAGAAGGCTGGACACGGTGGCTCATGCCTGTAACCCCAGCACTCTGGGAGGCCAAGATGGGTGGATCACCTGAGACTGAGAGTTTGAGACCAGCCTGACCAACATGGAGAAACCCCATCTCTACAAAAAATACAAAATTAGCCAGGAGTGGTGGCTAATTACAGCCAGTGCATGCCTATAATACCTTCTACTATGGAGGCTGAGGCAGGAGAATCACCTGAACCCGGGAGGCAGAGGTTGTGGTGAGCAGAGATCATGCCATTGACATTCAGCCTAGGCAACAAGAGCAAAACACCAAAAGCATTGGCAACCAAAGCCAAAAAAGACAAATGGGACCTAATCAAACTCCACAGCTTCTGCACAGCAGAAGAAACAGTCATTAGAGTGAATCAGCAACCAACAGAATGGGAAAAAATTTTTGCAGTCTACCCATCTGACAAAGGGCTGATATCCAGAATCTACAAAGAACTAAAATAGATTTACAAGAAAAAACAAACAAACCCATTCAAAAGTGGGTGAAGGATACGAACAGACACTTTGCAAAAGAAGACATACATGAGGCCAACAAACACATGAAAAAATGCTCATCATCACTGGTCATTAGAGAAATACAAATCAAAACTACATTGAGATACCATCTCACACCAGTTAGAATGGCAATCATTAAAAAATCTGGAGACAACAGATGCTGGAGAGGATGTGGAGAAATAGGAACACTTTTACACTGTTAGTGGGAGTGTAAATTAGATCAACCATTGTGGAAGACAGTGTGGCATTTCCTTAAGGACCTAGAAATAGAAATTCCATTTGACCCAGCAATCCCATTACTGGCTATATATCCAAAGGATTATAAATCATTCCACTATAAGGACACATGCACACGAATGTTCATTGCAGCACAGTTTACAATAGCAAAGACCTGGAACCAACCCAAATGCCCATCGATGTTAGACTGGACAGGGAAAATGTGGCACATATACACCATGGAATATTATGCAGCCATCAAAAACAATGAGTTCGTGACCTTTGTAGGGACATGGATGAACCTGGAAACCATCATTGTCAGCAAACTGACACAAGAACAGTCAAACAACACATGTTCTCACCCATAGGCAGGTGTTGAACAATGAGAACACATGGACACAGGGAGGGGAGCATCACACATTGGGGTCTGTCGGGGGGAAAAAGGGGAGGGACAGTAGGGGGTGGGGAGTTGGGGAGAGATAGCATGGAGAGAAATGCCAGATATAGGTGATGGGGAGGAAGGCAGCAAATCACACTGCCATGTGTGTACCTATGCAACAATCTTGCATGTTCTTCACATGTACCCCAAAACCTAAAATGCAATTAAAAAAAATAAGAGCAAAACTCTGTCTCAAAAAAAAAAACTATAGTTCCTTTATATGTAGAATAGGTACAAAAGACATGTTTTAGGTAAGTAAACACATAGCACAATGCTTAACATGAGCAGTGAATGAATGCTGTTTTCTCATCTGGTGGGTATATTTCATCTCCAGTCACATTGCAAATTCCTTGAGAGCAAAGTGTGGATGTTTATTTTCATTTCTTCACAATATTTTGTACATAGCACATGCACTGTATGACTAGCTTTTAGATTCCTCAAATATCCATCGGTTTGTTTTGCTGGAGGGTTTGTTGTGTTAAGCAGAACAAAATACATATGCTTAGGTTTTGTTGCTTTATAATGCATCTGCACACAATCATAGTTTTCAAGATTTTTCTTAAAAATTTTATGTAAGTTTTTTTTGTGATACCACAGACAACATTTCTAAGAGAGAAAGAGCGTAATTGTAATTTAACACTGATATTGAATATCTAAAGTAGCTGCTTTGAAATAAAGACAGCCTACTTACTTTGCCACTGGGATTGTCCTGCTGTAATTGTTAGTGGCATTTATATACTGTAGGTATCTTGAACTTGTGCCTACTCCTGTCTGGGTAATTTTTTGTCAGTATCCTGGGTTCATATCATGCTTGTGAAGTATAGAAGTTAAATTCAATTTGCCAACAACAAAACAGTTTTATTATGGCATTGACAAAGGGTAAAGCAACTTATTCTGATATTTAAAAATAGTGATCTCAGGCTTCAAATTCTTCAAAGGATAGACTTGAAATATGATCTTAATCTCAAATTAATCTTTTCCACTATGCTGTTATAGCTGTATCTGACCAGGAGACTTCATCTTGGAAAACAAAAGATAATTCAATAACTATAGGGAATCACAATCCAGGCACTGCTAATATAACAATTTCAGGCTGAAGATAGGAATTGGCATTAGCAACAAGACTGAAAATTCTTCCTAAAAAGGAACCTCATATCCTAAATGAATAGACTTCCACTGAAGGTCAATTTTATATTTTAAAGAATCAATGTGGGCCGGGCGCGGTGGCTCACGCCTGTAATCCCAGCACTTTGGGAGGCCGAGGCGGGTGGATCACGGGGTCAAGAGATCGAGACCATCCTGGTCAACATGGTGAAACCCCGTCTCTACTAAAAAATACAAAAATTAGCTGGGCATGGTGGCACGTGCCTGTAGTCCCAGCTATTTGGGAGGCTGGGGCAGGAGAATTGCTTGAACCCGGGAGGCGAAGGTTGCGGTGAGCCAAGATCGCGCCATTGCACTCCAGCCTGGGTAACAAGAGCGAAACTCCGTCTCAAAAAAAAAAAAAAAAAAAAAAAAAAAAAAAAAAAAAAAAAGAATCAGTGTGAAAAGTGGCACTTAGTACCCAGAAAAATCTAAGAGCTTGGACATCTCCTAATCTTGCAATTTGATGCAGTAATACATATTATGGCTTTAACCTGAAAATTGTGAGCAGTTTCTTTCAATCTCTAAGAATTGCATGTTAAGTTCTATGAAAGAAAACAAGTAAGCAGACCCTGGGTGTATTGAGGCAAGGACCAATTTGAGGCCATTATACAATTTTAATAGAGTTTCTTTGGAAATTGTATGTTTCACAAGTACTCTTTTATACTGATAATTGTAGAACAAGAGTAATCAATGTCACGTTGGGTATTTCTGAAGTTATACAAGGATTTACTTCCTTTCCCGAGATTTCCATGTTACACAGAGTTCCCCTTTCCCACTCAAAGACATATCTGTCAATCTTGGAGGTTTGTGGGAGAAACTTGTGGGAGTCAGAAAAAGTCAAGCATCAAGAAACTAACATTTTCTGTTCTTTGGATTGCTAAGGACGTCTCCTACTTATGAGCAGCTTTTGCTCTTCATTAGTCTTGTGAAACATAAGTAAACCACAGCAGTTTGATGCTTGAGATAGGCCTTGGTAGAATAATTCAGTAGTTGAGTTTACTAGCAACATTTTATTTTCATCAATGTCCATACTTAATGTATCCTCTCTTTAGAGAGAATCATCATCTTTCCTTTTTGTTTTAAGAAGAGTTAAACATAATGGAAAGTGTGTGTGTGTGTTTGTGCACGCGCATGCACATGTGCATGTTTTTATGTATGGAAAGAGAGGGAGAAATTTTCGTTGCAGAATAGAGCTCCTACCAGGAGTTCATCTACTCCTGGACCACCACCGGAGAATCAAATATTCTCCCTCATAGTGCAGAAAATTTGAATGATTTAATGATAATATCTAACTTAATAGGGAGTTTTATGTCTTCTTCTCTTAGGTAGTTAATTTTAAAATAGTTTCTCTGGTGTTCCAAGATTAAGAACCATAAACAGAGTACCATCTCCTATTCTAGTCAAAGCTTCCTACTTTAAGAGTGCGCTGGCAAAGTTGGAATATAGCTACCCTGAGTGCTTGTTTTCCCTCTTGTATATTCTGCTCAATGGCTACATTTCAGCTGTTAGTTTTCTCTAGGGAAAAGAAGAAAGCAAAGAATATGAATAAATAAATGCTCAACATCTTGCATGCCCAGGATTCATTATAATTTCTTGCAATGACAATGATAGACATTTTTCAAGCTTTATTTAGGGAAATCTTGCATCACTTGGCATAATCATATGCCATAGCTGATAGTTGAAGTTGTTTCTATTCCTCCTAGCATATGGACTTATATGCTAACTTAAATAATAATACAGCATTTTATAAATTAATCATAAAAATATGATTCTTTAAATGAAATCCACTACTCATATACTCAAAGAAAATATAAATAAAATTAAATACCATAATGTTTATCAGTCATCTTTTGTCTAATAATTACTTTTGGTTTTATATTTTCTCTACTGATCACATTGCATATCATAGTTTTAAACTTAAACACTTTATATTAATATTTAATATTTCATTTTATTTCTCTAGTTTATTTGAAATATTTGAATTTGCAGATACCAAAATTCTCATTGAAGAATTAAACCCTTTTGATTGCAAACTTCCCAATATGTAAAGATTATAGTCATAAGTTTTTATTATTTATTGACCAAAATTTATAATGTATTTCAAATATATTTGTTACATAATATACACTGTTAAAAGCAGTGTGTTTTAAAAGAGGGAAATTTGACATTAGCATTTGAACAAGCCTGTGCTAGAATCTTAGTTCTCTCTCTCAAAATGTTTACTTGTGATTTAGGGCAACATATGTAAACTCTCTGATGCCCTATTTTCTCATAACCGTAATTAGATACAGATATCTTTATAGCTATTCTTTCTTTTTTTTAATGTTATAAATTCCCTTTACTATATTCAAAAGCAAACAGAGAGATAATGAAATATAGAATCAGAAGACCCAGATTCAAGTGCAAATTTTGGTATGCTCTAGACAGATGATTGTGCAGGAGAACCAGCAGCCGGCTATCCTTAGAAAGCCCTGCTTGAAATGTTGGCCTTTGGCTGGAATATGGGAACTTGGAATTTTGGAGGGTTCCTACCACCTTAACTGATAAGAGTAGTTCACTGCACCTAAATTGTTTGGCAGTCAATATGATTTATGCTGTATGCCTGCTTTCTTTCAGGGAACATGGGCTTTTGGTGTGTGCTAGTTAGCAAGTGCTTATGTAAACCGCTCCCAATAAAACCTCTGGACATTGAATGTCTAATGAGTTCTCTGGAAGACAACTTTTCATACCTGTTGTCACAATTCATTATTGGGGGAATTAAATACATACTTCATTATTCTACTGGGAGAGGATTCTTGGAAGCTTGCACCTGGTCTTCTCCTCATTTTGCCCCCTGCACCTTTTGCTTAGCTGATTTTGCTTGTATCTTTTCACCATAAGAAATCATAGCCACGCATACAACTGTATCAGCATGTAGTTGAATACTGTGAGTCCTCTTGGTGAATCATCAAAGCTAGGGACATTTAGGGGACCCCGACACAGTGATCTTGAATGAGTTAATAAGGCTTTCTGAGTCTGTTCCCTCTTCTGTAAAATATGCATAATGCTGAAAACACCTGTCTCTTATGGTGGCTGTGAAATTAAGATGTGATTTTGTATATCAGGTAAAGTGCCATATATATCACATAAAATGTGATTTTTTTAATATATGGCAAAGGGTGAGTCATTACCATTATGTTTATTGTTGTTGTTCCTATTTGCACCATCATGGTGCTTTGGGATACAGTTTTGTGATGGAGTAAGAGGGGATGAGAGAGGCATCCAAGTCACTCCCCTTCTTCAGCTTGGCTCTGCTGTGGTTCCATAATTGGCCCACAAGAGACCATGGAAGAGCTGGAAGGATTTGCACATACAGTGACCAGTTCTCTCCCACTAGCATCTAAGACTGTGAGGCAGATCCTGTTTTTTGGCCTGCTTTAAAGACAACCAAGAGTACTCTTATTTCCACCAATCAAAACCCTGATTTTTTTCATGGTGAGAGAAAGATTGCATAGTCTCAGTAAGAAAAGTTTACTACCCAAGGCAAGAGGATGAATCCTGGTTGGTCAAAACAAATAATGATAAAATAATCTCATTCTCCTTGACCACTCATGGTTTAAGAGTGGGCAGGTGGCAATGTTTTGGTTTGTGAGATGGGAGACTAAGACTGATAGGGAGTGTTTTCCTTCTAATATAGGAAGACAAAGCCTCAAGAGGCAAAGACATTTTTCTACTTGATTATTCCCTCCCTCTTGTCAAAAATATAAATGTGATACCTGGAGGTGCAGTGGCCATTTTTGTCCATGAGGACATAAGCCAACAGGATATTAGAGCAGAAGGGCAGAAAGAACTTTGCCCTTAATGGCATTATGCAGCAGCAAAGCATTTCCTTGTTTAGATACAGTGTCTATCACATGACAGGCACTCCAATAAAAAGAAACTTTCAAAATATTGTTTATTGATATTGAATATATACAATAATATTTATAATATATCAGTAATATATAAAGCCTGTTGATGGATATTCCTGGGAATCAAAGAAATTATAAAATCCAAAGTAAATATTTGCATACATGGTTATTGGAGCCTTGATGTAAAACTGTCCTTGCACTCTCAATCCTCAAATTCTCTTGGATTACTGCAAGGAAAATGAGCACTTTTACAGCAAGAGTAACAAAGCAGAGTCTCAATACAGCCTTTAATAGAAATGCCTTATTCTGTTTATAACATTTCTGGTTGTAAAACACTATTACCATTAAGTGTTCGGGGTCATTTTGTTTGAGGCAGAAATTAAATAGTGATGACAGAATGCACGGTTTTTTCTCTTTGCAAAAACTAAGGAGAGATCACATGGTGACTATAATAAGAAACTTTAGGTGACTCACTTTAAACTTGTATGTTCAGTAGCTGCAGTAAACACCTGCTGTCATATTTGACACTGCTTGTTAATAAGTGGAAAATTTTGAAAGTATCTGTATCTTAGCATAACTGCTTAGCTGGCTTAGAATTTATGAATAATTGATGACAACTTTGAGTTGAGATATCTTGATGGTGCACACAAGGGTAGTTGGCTTTACACTATCTTCATTTCAAAGTACTTGTCTTAGCGTCTGATTAACTTTCGAAGAACTTAATTGCCACTTTTTTTTCACTAAATTGATTGATTAATGGCTAACTATAAGCTACATTTTCCAAAGGATTCCCAAGTGTCTTTGAGAAATTCTACTGAAGTGTATAACAGGGAGTTTATAAGATATACACTCTTTATTTCCAGAAACATCATCTTTAGGCAGAAACATTCAACCAATGGCTGAGGGCCCGTCAGAATTGCATAAAGTCATTACTGGGGACTCTGGCATTTCCAATGTAAATGTGGTTATGTTTCTTTTTGTTTAGATCTCCTTCATCTTTGAATTTCTCTCCCTTTCTCTTTTTCTTTGGCCAATGTTTGTATATTGCGGAAGTTAAGGGTAAAGAGGTGGCTTGTTCCTATATTATAGTTCAAGTCATTCGGCATTGGCAAACATGAGTAGTAGGTACTGAAAGTTAGTAGTGGATGTAAAATGCTCTGAAGAGATACAAGTGCCAAGGAAGATAGAATTGGAGATGTTACTCTTTTAAGGAAGACAGTTTTATACTTGAAGCCAATTCCTCATTACATTTTTAAAATAAGTGTTTTATTTTAGAATTGCATTAGATTTACAGAAAATTTGGGAAGAGAGTACAGAGTTCCCAAATATCTCACACTCGATTTTTCCCTACAACTAAACTCTTACATTAATATGGTATAGTTATCACAATTAATGAACCAATATTGGTACTGTTAAATAAAATTCATACTTTATTTAATTTTTTTAGTTTTCAAACAAAATGTCCTTTTTCTATTCCAGGATCTTATATAGGATACCTCATTACCTTTACCTTAATAGTTATGCCTCCTTTGGCTCCTCTTTACTGTGATCATTTTCAAACTTTCCTTGCTTTTGATGACTTTGACAATTTCAAAAAGTTCTGGTTAAGTATTTTGTAGAATATCCATCAGTGGAGATTTGGCTGAAATTTTTCTCATGAGCAGATTCGAGTTATGAGTTTTGGGAGGAAGACCACAGAGGTGCTGTGTGATTCTTCTCACATTCTATCAAGGGTGTATACTTGTAGTATGGCATTTCACTGTTGACATTAACCTCATTCACTTTGATAAAAGAGGTTTGTCAGGTTTCCACTGTAAAATTATTATTATTTTCTTTCTTTTCTTATTGTATTCTGTGGAAGGAAGTCACTATGCCCAGCCTACTCTTGAGTAATGGCAATTTGTACTCTATCTCCTTGAGGGTAGAGTATTTAAATAAATTATCTGGAATTTTTCTGCACATGGGATTTGTTCCTTCTCCCGATATATTTATGTATTCATTTATTTATTCATATAAACCATGGATATTTATTTTGCATTTTACATTATAATCCAATACTATTTTATTTTTTTTGCTCAAAGTATTCAGTCTTTGGTCATTGAGAGCTTTTTCAGTTGGCTCCCATGTTCCTTTAAGAGACTTCCATTATTGGGGGTGTTTTGAGCATGGCCTCTACTTTGTGGCACTACTGATATGCACGGGAGACAGGAAAATACTGAGTAAAAGAGGGCAGTCCCCCAGCAAAGCCCCCAACCTCAAGCCTGGGAACTTGTGTCCCTAAATGAGAACAAGCATTCCTGTTTTCTCACCCCTAAGTTACCTTTTGGCCTGTCATGCCCCCCTATTCTGTACCTGTACAAACCCCAAACCCTCAGCTCCATGAGGAGACAAACAGAAGAAAAGAAGAATGGCAGGGCAGAGAAGAAGCAAAGGAGTGTCTGAACACCAAGAGGAGTTTGGCCTGGGATGGTCGGAGAGGAGATTGGCCACTGGATGGTCAAACCCCAGGGAAATATCATCTTCCCACACCATCCCCCTTCCAGATCTCCATCCATCCCACTGAGAGCCACATCCATCACTTAATAAAACCCCCACATTCTCCATCCTTCAAGTCTGTGTGCAACCTAATTCTTCCTGGACATTGGACAAGGACCTGGGTACCAAGAGGGCACTGAGCTGGACTGAGCTGTTTAAGACTTAAACCATCTGCAGACAACAAGGCTAAAAGAGTACACTCTAACACATGTCCATTTGGGCTTCAGGAGTCACAGACACCCACCCCTGGATGCTGCTTGCTCCCCCTCACACGGTAATGGGTTTGAGTGTGCACGGCTGAACAAATGAGCCACATCCCTGTCACAAATCCTGCAAGCAGGGTCAGAGAACTCTCCCATTTCATTACAAGATGCTCCAGGCTCATCTTCTAAATTTGCTGCTCCAACCCTAGAATAAGCCCTTCCTCCAAGGATGTATTCTTCTTCCTTTTCTTAGCAAATAATATTTTTTAAAAATCTAAATGTTAATTGTATTCATAATGACTTGCATGACATCGGTTGTAGATCTTCTTATTTGACAGAGCAAAGAAATATATTGTGTATACTAACTCATGTAAACATAAATGCATGTGCATTCTACATGTAATAATCTACATCAACATTAAATTGAATATGACTTTATACTGATGTCTCCATCTCTAATCCATCACTACATAGACCATACTAATTTTCTTCCCTTGCTTATCTCTAACCTCCTGCTCCAGCAGAGAAATCTGGTTCCCAATATTTGTCATCAGTTTTCATTTTTTCATTCCAGTGTGCATGTCAAGTGGTTTCAGAAGTGCTAGCCTATATTCCCATAGGAACTAACTTTATCAAGTGGAGTCTATCCTTACATACAGCTCCTTTTGCCCTTGGTCTTACAGATTCCAGTTATTTTCAGTGTTACTTAGACCAGAACCTTTCTCTCCCAACCCTTTCAAGTGAGATTGTTTCATACATTTGTAATTCAGTCAGACAGTTTTGTCACATTTTGCATTTATCCTTTGATTCTCTAACCTCCTAAATTATTTTTTAAATTTCATCCATTAAAGCTCACTATTTGTGTTGTAAATTTCTATGGGTTTTAACTACCACATAGTGTCATCTATCCACCATTACAGTATCATACAGAATAGGTTCACTGCACTAAAAAATCCTTTGTGTTTTATTATTGAATCCTCCCCTCATGGATGGGACAATTTGGAGATAGTAACACAGTCACTATCATGGTTTGGAGAACCATCCTCTCCAAAACCCCTGGTAACCATTAATCAGTTTACCATTTCTATTGTTTTGCCTATTCCAGAATATCATGCAATTGGAATCATACAGTATGTAGCCTTTTCAGACTTTTTTTAAATTTAATAATAGCATTTTAATAGTGATCCATATCTTCACATGGCTTAATAGCTCATTCCTTTTTATTACTGGATAATAGTCTGTTATATGCTTGTAGCACAGTTTGATTATAAATTCATCTACTAAAGAGCATATAAGTTTTGTTGATTATGAATAAGGTTGCAATAAATACTTATGTGCAAGTTTCTAGATGGGCATGTGTTTTCAAATCAGTTTGATAAATATCAAGGAGCACAATTGCTGGATTATATGACAAGACATTGTTTAGCTTTGTAATAAACTGCCAAACTGTGGTTGAAAGTGATTGAACGACCCTGTGTACCCACTAGGACTGAAGAAAAGTTCCTTGTGCTCTTCACTCACACCAATAATTGATATCCTTAGTTTTTTTTTTTTTTTTTGGATTTCAGCCATTATGATAGGTGTGTCATTTCTTATTAATGTTTTAATTTTCCTTTCCCTAATGACAAGCGATATGCATTTTTTCATATGTTTATTTGATATCTGTATATCTTCTATACTGAAATATGTATTCAGATCTTTTGCCTATTGTTTTAATTGGATTTTTGCTTTTTGTGTTGTATATAAAAACTCATCACCCAACCCAGGGTCACACAGATTTTCTCCTATATCCTTTCCTAGAAGTTTTATAACTGCATCTTACATTTAGATATATGATCCATCTTGATTAATTGCAGTTAAGGTCCCGGTTTAAGTTTACTTATCTGTATATAGATATCCAATTGTTTCAGCACAACTACTTTCACACTTTCCTCCATACTATATGTTTTGAAAGAAGAGGAAAGATTTGTCTTAAATATTTATTTAAGAGGAAAAAATCTTCTCAAACAGAAATACCTAAAGAGAAAATAAAAACTTAAGGAAGATGTTCTAACTCTTTCTAAGTTGGTCTAGGTTCTTCCAAATCCTCATCTTTGATTGACTAAGTAACATTTGTATTTTATAACACAATTTCTAATTCTAAAATTCTTACAAAAGATGTATTACAGTTTTTGTTTTCAAGAACAAAATTGGGCATTACAAATGTAATGTTAGTGTTTTGTATATTTGTAATACAGTCTTAGAAAATTTCTTATTCAAGATTGAAGCAGCATCTCTGATGTGTTACGATTTAGCTCTGAGTTGTTGACTCTTTTCTGAAATGCACAAGCAGATCTTGCAATGAAACTGATTCTAAACTATTATGCAAAGACATGCACTGATTACCCACTGATGATATATTGATTACAGATCTTAGCGGAAGAGAAATGGAGATCACCACCCAACACATGAATTGGGTCATTAGGTGGATTGCAACATGCTAAAATAAGATCCACAAACACTGACCTGCAATGTACAGAAATCAATTTATTAGCAAACCAGACTAAGATAACACAGGCAAGTAAATATATCATCAGAGTGATTTCCTGACTATAAGCAGTGGCAGTACAAAAATTCCTTATTGTGGAGCAAATATCTTAGTAAGTTAGATTTTATTTAAGCAAAGCTGCATTCATTCGCTTAACTTAAATATATGCATTGTGTGCAAGGCATTGCAACAAATCAAGGGAGGGCGATTAAAAGATGTAAATAAACAAACTTGGCTCTTGGCTTTTGCCTTCATAAATGTATTAGAGTCTTAGTTCAAGCCACAGTAATTTTTCGGAGCTGGCCTAGGTAGAGGAGGGAGTTTATATTACAAACACGGCAGGGATGGAGAAGGGCCCCAGGAAATATATGCATATACTTTATGCTTCTCTTTGGCTTCAGACCTAGTTTTTCTGCTCCTCTCATCACACACTAGAATGTGGCTGCATATTTACTTATTCAACAAATATTTATGAATGCTCATAATACCAAACATTGTTCTAGGTACTTGCATACAGACAGCAGTGAAGACAAGTCAAAAGACCTGCCTTTACCAAGCTTATACCCTAGTGTGTGCAAACAGACAGCAAACAATAGACATCATAAATAAGATATAAGAAAAATAGGGCTGGGAGCGGTGGCTCACTCCTGCAATCCCAGCACTTTGGGAGGCCACAACAGGCATTTCACTTGAGGCCAGGAAATCAAGACAAGCTTGCCCAACATGGTAAAGCCCCATCTCTACCCAAAATACAAAAATTATCCAGGCGTGGTATTGTATGTCTATAATCCCAGCTACTTGGGAGACTGAGGCATGAGAATCGCTTGAACTCAGGAAGTGGAGGTTGCAGTGAGACGAGATCGTGCCACTGCACTCCAGCCTGGACAATAGAGCAAGATTCTGTTTTGAAAAGGAAAAAGAAAATCAAAATGTTAAAAAGTGGTAAGTGATAAAGGTATCAGTGATTGGAACAAACTGAAGGGGACTGAGTATGCTATAAATAGGGGAGGGGAGAGGAAGAAGTTCGTGATTTTAAATGGAATGTCAGAACAGGCCTCATTGATAGGATAACACTTGCAGAAAGACTTGAAGAATAAATGTCAGATTTGATCATGCCAGTGCATGGGGGAAGATGGTCATGGACAGATGGAATAACCAGCGCAAAGGTTCTGTGTTAGTCCATTCAGGCTGCTATAGCAAACTACACAGACTGGGTAGCTTAAACAACAGTTTTTACAGTTGTAGAGGCTGGACCTCCAAGGCCCGGGTGCCGGCATGGTTGGGTTCTTGGTAAGGGCCTGCTCTTTGATTTGCAGATGGCTGACTTCACCACATCCTTATGTGAGAGAGAGAGAGAGTGCAAGCTCTGGTCTCTTCAACGCCCTACAAGACCCCTAATCCCATCCTGGGGGCTCCACCTGCAGTGCCTTGTCAAAACCTAATCACCTCCCAAAGGCCCGACCTCCAAATACCATCACATTGGAGACTAGGTTTCAACATATGAATTTTCGGGTGACACAAGCATTTAGTCTATAGCAGGTCTCAGGTTCCAGTTCCAGGGGTATTGGAACAGCATGGAAGCCGGCATGTATGGAGCAGAGAGTATGACAAGAGATGAGAAATGAGAAGTAAAAGGGACACAGGTCACAGAGGACTTTGCAGGCTGTTTTAAGAACCGTGCTTTTTTCCCAAGGAACATGGGAGCTCTGAGAGGGTTTTGAATAAATGAATGATGTGATTCACTTTCAACACTAGATGTTATGGTCTGAGCTATATGAAGAGAGACAATCAATCTCTCTCTCTTTTTCTTTTCAGGCCCTGTTAACCAGCGAGTAGGTCAAGCATCCACCTGGCACCAATCATTGTTTCCCAAGACGCTGTGGCTTGGTATGTGATCCTGGTTGCTGGAGCACATTTGCTTTTTCACCGGTCATGTACATGAGAAATGGGGGAGTGGAATGGAAGAACAGGCTGGGCACAGTGGCTCATGCCTGTAATCCCAGCACTTTGGGAGGCCGAGGCACGTGGATCACCTGAAGTCAGAAATTCGAGCCAGCCTGGCCAACATGACAAAACCCCATCTCTACTAAAAATACAAAAATTAGCTGGGCATGGTGGCAGGCTCCTGTAATCCCAGCTACTCGGGAGGCTGAGGCAAGAAAATCGCTTGAACCCAGGAGGCAGAGAGAGATTGCAGTGAGTCGAGATCATGCCACTGCACCCCAGCCTGGACAACAGATTGAGATTCTGTCTCAAAAAAAAAAAAAAAAAAAGAATGGAAGGACAGCTTTCAGAAAGTGGAGAGCACTTGGCAGAGCATGTAAGGTGGCGAGTAACCCAATAGTTGTTCACCTCATTACAGTTAAAATCTAATAGGATAAAATGTGTTCATAAATATTTTCTCACCTGTATTATACCTAACTATAATGAGGGGTATTGATAAAGTCTCAGGGGTTGTTGAGAGGAGGAAAAATAACTTTCTATGTAGTCATTAAAGCACTTGAGCTTGAAAGACAGTTTGGATTTGGCTATAGGGAGATGAAGGTAGGGTTGGGAAAAGAGGTCATTTAATGTAGAAGGAAACAGTATGAGCAAGAAGTCCTAAATGTTTCCTTCCCCAAGCAGGGGTAGGTATAGCACTGTAGACAGTATATTATGCACAAACAGATTATGCATGAGTATACTCAGGGGACTGGTAGACCACTCAACAATAATGGGTAATTGCCTTAGCAAACACATCCTCCTATCACTCATGCACCCCAACAAACACTAAAGGAGAAAGATATTGAGAATAAATGTCAATGTGAAATACGTTATTTTTATGAACATGATTGTTGCACTGAGCTCTTGCACAGCAGTCTTCTATTAGAAAGTCTATAGATACACTGATGAAAGAGGAAGAAAAACTTCCACTTAAACTTCTTCCTTTTGTATACTTAAACTTGAACATGAGTGCTGGTGACACACTATAGTCCAAATTCTAAAAAAGACACCAGAGGCACTTAAACAAAGTTATCTAGTTAAAGTTACAAAGAAATTCTGTGGGTGACTAAAATCTCCAGAATGCAAAAAGTGTTCCTCAAAATTATCGATTCAAAATACAGTCTTTACCTGCTCTAACATTTTTTGATCCCCCAAATAATTCTGTACCAAAGCTACATTTTTGGGGTAAAAAGTAACATTTTTTTCCCCATGTAGGTACATTGAAATCCAAAGAAAAATTATCTTCTATTTTGAATAAAATATGTAAAATTATTTACCTTAAGATTTACTGCGAAAATTATACAGGAGGTTCCCCCCTCCACCTTTTTTTGGAGACGGAGTCTTGCTCTGTCACCAGCTGGAATGCAGTGGCATGCTCTCGGCTCACTGTAACCTTGGCCTCCTGAGTTCAAGCAATTCTCCTGCCTCAGCCTCTTGAGCAACTGGGACTACAGGCACATGCCACCGTGCCCAGCTAATATTTTGTATTTTTCGTAGAGACAGGGTTTCACCATGTTGGCCAGGATGGTCTCGCTCTCTTGACCCCATGATCCGCCGACCTCGGCCTCTCAAAGTGCTGGGAATATAGGCATGAGCCACTGTGCCCAGCTAGAACTCCTCTTTTTTAAAGTATAGTATTGGTATCTAAAATCTGAGTTTGTTTCTTGATGTATATTTAATAAATTAATTCTGGAAATATCATGAACCTTTGATAATACAATTAGATAAGGACTATCAATAAAGGTAATTCCATATATAATATTTTTCATCATGTCTTCACCCATATTCAAAATTTCAAAATTATAAATATAAAACTATTTTATAGTATGTGTCATACTAGCCATTCATTCATTCATTAAAATTCAAAGTTCCTTCCTTATTAAATTTATGTTCCATAGGAAGAAGATAGAAAATGAATATAAGCATGCAAATAAATTAATAAGATATTTACAAATATTAAAAGACGTGCTATGATGAAAATAATTTAGGATAATGGAATCAGAAATATTATACTGTGGATGACCTATTTTAGACTGGGAAGTTGGTAACAGCATTTCTAAGCAGGTGACATTGAGTTGAGACTTAAATGCTGAGCAAAAGCCAATCTTGCAAAAATTTAGGTAAAAAGCACTTTAGACAAAGGGAATAGTTAAGACAACTTCTAAATCTGAAATGAACTTAATGTGTTATGTAGCAGAAAAGAAGCCTTGAGCAATGGTTCCATAGTACTCATAACATGTACCTGAAATATATCCTATATCAGGTATTATGAGTAATTCATGATGTTCCTTTTCATTAGGCTACCTTATAAAATCATATCATTGAGATAGATTTGAATTTCATAGATAAAGAAATATTCCCTATATAAAAGTGAAAAGCATGGGAAAATCTGCCAGGTGTAGTTCATGTTATACATTCCCCAATTCAAAAACAAAAAGAAGATTCTAAGAAAAAGTAAGTTGATACTTAAGAGGATAAAAAAAAAAACCTCAAAATTGTATTAATAAATACCTGGATAGAGTCTGCTTTCTTTAGTGATGAGAATTGGCAGGAGAGAAGTATGGGATTTTTGCAAGGTTTTATAGTAGACAAGATAAAGAACACAGTATTTGAGGCAGAGAATAAAAATATGTTTCAAAAATGTATATTAAAATTAATAAAATAGTTTCATTTCCTGGAAGATGGAGTAGATGTAATTTTCTCTATTTCTCCTGATAAGTACAGCTAAATCCTCTAGAAATTATATATTTAAAATGTCTAAGAATAGGGAAAATAGAGGACAGAGAGGCTAGAAAATTATGAGATTTGAGAAACAACATGGTAGTGAATTCCCTGGGATTTCTTTTTACCTCATATGTCCCGTACTAACAGCTGAAGAAGTTGGTTGCGGAGAAATGCTAATGAGCACAGAGAAAACAAACAAACAACAGCAAAAGCCTCCTCTTTCTAACCAAATAACCAGGAAAGAAGCAGCCTAGCAAGACAAAAACTTTTAGACAATAATCACTCTTCTCTAGTCAAACAGCATAGACACCTGTGACTCTATGCCACCATACCGACAAATGCCCATTGGGGGCTCTAGACTTCCTCGCTGATTAGGCTTGTAGTAAGCCACTCCAGCTGAATTGTAGGACAATAGAAATGATTTCATCTGTACAACAGAAAAAAAAAAAAAGACTTTTAAAAAGTAAGACGCCCTTGAGGATTTTTGGTATAATGAAAAGGATATAGTATTCATGTCTTTGGAGTCCTGGAAGGAGAGAAGAAAGATGACAGGGTTTAAAAAGTAGTCAAAGAAATAATGACCCAACTTCTCAATCTGGCAAAAACTTGATGAACATATGCATTCAAGAAGCTAAGCAAACCTTCAAAAAGATTAGTGTTCTGAAAACTTAGGAGCAAGAAAAAATATCTTGAAAGGAGTGAGAGACAAATGACACCTTATTTATAGGGGAGTGGAAATAATTGAAATTATGGCAGATTTCTCATCAGAGAGACATGGAAGCCAGCAGGAAATGACACAACATTTTTCAATGCTGAAAGAAAAGAATTAGCAACCCAGAATTTTATATCCAGCAATATATCCTACAGGAACAAAGGAAAAATCATGACATCATCAGATGAAAGAAAACTAAGATAATTTGTCACAAGAAGACTAATCCTAAATGGTTAAAACGAATTCTCTAAACAGAAAGAAAACAATAAAAATTCCATTCTTGGAACATTAGGAAGAAAGAAGAAGCATACTAAGCAACAAAATGGGAAAATGCAATAGATTTTTTATCTTTTTTAAGTTTTAAAAATTATACCTTAGAATTGAGCAAAAATCTCAACACTAATTGATCTTAAATGTATATAGAATAAATATTTAATAAATGCATAAACACAATTTTGTAGAAATAGACTAGAATATTTTAATTATTTTTCACAGAAAAAAGGAGGATAACTAAGACAATTTTGAAAAAGAATGAGTTTATACCATTTCAAGACCTATTTTATAGCTATAGAAATCAAAACTGTGTGGTATCGGTTGAGGAATACATAGATTAATGAAACGGAATAGAAACCAAAAATAGATCCACAAAAATATACTTAACTGACTTTTGACAAAAGTAAATAAACAATTCAATGGAACAAAAAGATAAGTTTTCAAGAAAAAATACTAGAGCAATGGGACATCCATAAGTTAAGGAACAAACAAAAGAATTAAATTTCACACTTAATATTAAAATTTATCTTATAATACATCAATGGACTTAAATGTAAAACACCCATTTTAAACTGGGCAAAAATTCTTAGACTTGACATCAAAATCATAATTCATAAAAGAAAAAATTGATACATTGGATCTCATCAAAACCAAAAACTTTTCTCTGTAGAAGAACAAAACTTTTCTCTGCAAAAGAAAAAAAAAACATTTTCTCTGTAAAAGAATAAAAAGTCAAGCTGCTTACTGAGAGAGAATGTTTGCAAATCACTTATCTGAAAAAAGACAAGCAATTAGAATATATAAATAACTTAGAAAACACTGCATTAAATAAACAATTCAGTAGAAAATGCGTGTAAGAAATAAAGAAGTTATTTCACTGAAAAGGAGGTACAGATGGCAAATAATCACATGAAAAGAGATTCTTTATTCATTAGTTAGTGAAATATCAATTAAAACCACAATGAAATATTACTATACTACATGTCAGAATGGCTAAAATAAAAAAAATGTGACAACACTAAATGATGTAGAAGTTCTGGAAAACCAGATCAGCCATATGTTGCTGATGAGAATGTAAAATAGGAGAGCCACTCTGAAAAACAGTTTGGTAGTTTCCTTAAACACAAAATATGCAATTATCATACAACTCTGGAATTCTTGGGCATTTATCCCAGAGAAATAAAAACTTATGTTCACACAAAAACCTGTGCATAAATGTTTATAGCAGCTTCATTCATAATAACCCCAAAACTGAAGACAACCCAGATGTCCTTCAATGGGTGAATGGTTAAACAAACTGTGGTACATCTATTCCCTGGAATATAACTCAACAATAAAAAGTAACAATCTTAATCAATTTCCAGGGATATATGCTAAGTGATAAAAGCCAATTTGAAAGGTTATCTACTCTGTGACTCCATGGATATGAGATTCTGAAAATGAGAAAATTATACAAATGGAGAACAGATTATGGTTGCCAGGGATTAGGGAGAGAGTGAGAGTCAGAGATAGGTAAGTGCAGCTGTAAAAAGACCAAGTGGAGGCTCACTGTGATGTTGAAAATGCTCTGCATCTTTAATGTATCAATTTAAAAGTCCTGGTTGTGATAGTGGTGTTACAGTTTTGCAAGGTGTTATCACTAGAGGAAGCTGCATTAAAAGTACCCATTGTTGCAGTATGTCTTACAGCTGCAGGTGAATCTACAATTCTCTCAAAACAAAAAGGTTAGTTAAAACATTAACAGAAGTATAATTTAGCAAGTATTGGCTCTATACGCAAAATTTAGGGAAACCAGCTATTTTAGAAAAAAAGATGAAAGATGAGATCAAATGAAGAATAAAATGAACAATGGATGAAGCAATTCACAAAGACTGGAAATAGTTTAAAGATAATAAAATATGATTATAGAATTAAAATCATCAGCAGAAGCAATAAATAATGGAATCAACACTTTATTCAGTAAAACCAGGGATAAGGAGGAGCATGATGAAAATGGTGGTAGTTGCAAGGAGTTCTGGTTCAGACTTCTGGCTGCAGGGAGTGTAACTGTATAACTGACCCAAAACCTCAGTTGTGGGGCTGGAAACCCAGTGCTATATTATGTGAGTGTATGCTTCCATATGCTCCCTCTAGCTGGATAGTGCCTGAGCATAGCAGGAAGGCCAAGACTCCTGAATTTGGCTTGAGGACTCCACAACACAGCCTTGTCAAACTTCTTTAGACTGCATACATTCTAGGATGCTTTCACCCAGTGTTCTTTCCCTCTTTCCTTCACTGGGCATTAGACAAGCACTGTGGTCTGATTGCTCTTCCAGCCTTACCTAGGTCTTCTCTATTTTTCTCTCACATGGGTATTGTTCGTAATAAAATCCTTGGACTTTCTTTCCTTTTCTTTTTTTTTTTTCTTTTTTTTTTTTGAGACGGAGTCTTGCTCTGTCTTACAGGCTGGAGTGCAGTGATGCAATCCCGGCTTACTGCCACTTCTGCCTCCCAAGTCAAGCAATTCTCCTGCCTCAGCCTCTCCAGTAGCTGGGATTACAGGCATCCGCCAAGACACCCAGCTGATTTTTGTATTTTCAGTAGAGACAGGGTTTCACCATCTTGGCCAGACTGGTCTTGAACTTCTGACCTCGTTATCCACTCTCCTCGGCCCCCTCAGGTACTGGGATTACAGGCGTGAGCCACCACGCTCAGCCAATCCTTGGACTTTTAATCACATCTTAATTTCTGCTTTTTGGAGAACCTAAACTAACTAAAAGATTTACCAGGACTCAACAACAGTGCAGTAAAGATAAAAGACTAAAAACAAGGGATACATTGAAATTTAATAGTTGAAAATAAGCCACCTCCCCATGGCCAGTGCAAAGAACACCAGCAACCAGATTTCTAACTCTCAGGCAGGATACTTTAGGTCTCCTCTGGATTAATAGAACAGCTGCTAAGAGAACATCCCCACATACTGACACTGGAGATCTGGTTAGGAATACAGCATTCCATGCAACCGATCAACAAACTCTACTAAGTTTCCAGTCAGTTTTCTCATCACTCATTCTTACATACAAATGGATCAAGGACCACCAGCTGTTGAGGAAATCTTCCAGCAAAGAAGAGTGATATTGAAATGAATACATGCAAAGAGCCAACTGAAACACACACAGACAAATTAGGATGAGAAAAAAAAGAACACCTTAAAAACCAATTAGAATCCTCATTCATACCTACATTACTTCCATAAAACAAAAACTGGGTGTTAAGAGCTCTAGAGAATTTTTTTAAATGCTTACAAAGAAATCAGTTTTAAAATAGGAAGATGAAGTCATGGATACCTTCCAGGAAGTGGAACAAAAAAAGGGAGGGAAGTGAAAAAAGGAGAGGAAAAAAAATCTTTGAATTAAGCTAAAATTATCTTTAAAAAGGAGAAGAGAGAAAACAGAGGACAAGAAATTATTAAATAAATAATGAAGCATAATTTTTCAGAACCTATAGTCACTCTACAGATTAAAAGTAACCACTGAACACTCAGCATAAGGAGTAGAAGTGGAGAGGTAAACGGCACACTCAGACACATACATGGATGTAAAATTCCAAATGAAGGAAATATTTCACTTGTTCCTTCAACAATCTTTTGAGCATGTAATCCAGGTTTTCTTATCACATGTGATTTACGATTCTTCATATATTCTTAAAAAAATCAGAAAACAACCTAGCAAACTAGGAGAGACAAAAAGACATACATTTGTCATAATAATTAAAAAGAAGTTTAAATCAATGTACATCAATAGGATTAGTTCTGACATGATTTGTTCCTTAAGTTTATATGAATCTGAATTCCCAGCACTTGATTGAAGATCTAACAGTAATGATTCAATGACGTTCATAAAAGCAGGTATTAATTTTTATTCAGTTTCTGAAAAAGTGAAATTTTTTTTACAGAATCATTGCCTTTTTACAGACTATAAAATAATATACATTCTTTTCAGAAAGCTTAGAAATTATCACAAAAAATAACACAAAAATCACCTATTACCCAAAATCCAGCAATGGCAACCATTAATAATTTGGCATATATTTTTCTAATTACCATCAAATTTTATAATTTAACCAACTTTAATAAACTTAGGTATACTAACAAAAATATTTCCAAAATGTGCCATACCCTAACCTGTCTAAATAAATAAACAGATAATTGAATATAATTTAAATTTTTCTTGATAAACTTGAGTCCTGGTTACAAGTCCCAATAGTCATTTAATGACATTGTCAAGATTTACTGAGAGATGTCAGCTCCTTGCTCTGGTCTTCCATGGTTTCTCACTGGTCTTACTTTTAAAATACTTGTCCTTTTGTTTTTTAAAACAAAACATTTGTACTGAAAACTCTTAAACTTTTAAAATGTCAATCCCTGATTTTTTGTAGGTTGTGTTTTTGTGAATGAGCAGAAGTTAAATTGATGTTTCTTTCTGCCACAAGAATACCAATCCCAAATCGTCTCTGTTTCTAATTTAATGTTTCTAATTTGCTATGGGCTGGGAAACCACATAGCTACATTTATTGATATTCCATGACTCCATGCAGAGTAGTACTTGTAGTTGGCATTTTTTTTTTGAGCACTGACTTCATCCCAGGCAATTACTGTCATAAGTACTTTTAATCTTCATGATAACTGAGAAGGAAACTCAGGATTAGCAGAGATTAAGTAATTTGCCACAATTCATACAGTAAGTCACCTACTTTTGAAGTAGAATTGGTAGAGCCTGTAATCTAGAGAAGAAAAATTATGTTCTGGGGGTTTTAACCAACTGGTAGGACAGTGGTGCTCTTACAAATTTGGAACGTGCGCCCCCAATGGTAGATGAGATGATTTTAGGATGCATTCTAATGAATTTTATGTACAAGGACATGGACATGAAAATAAACAACATTGAATCGCATAGTGAGAGTCTCTGTTTAATTCAGGTTTCATTTTCCTGATTATGTAAAGGAAAAAGTCTCAATGAGTGCTAATGTGTTTTTAATATTTTATTAAACTCAGGAAAGCATCTTTTTGGCAAAAAGAGAGCAGGCCTCAGATACAAAGCTTTAGGTAAGCAGTGGTTTCTAGACAGAATTACTAACATAATGCTTTATCATTTGTATTTAGGGTTAATACCTAGTTATGAAATATTTTAATGATTTTCCCTTTATGAATGTGATGTTTTTAAATAAAATTATTTAAATTTTAAAAGTTGAGTTGATTTTTAAAAGGTTAAATAATAACATGTTCAAATGGGAACACATGGATACAGGGTGGGGAATAACACACAGCAGGGCCTGTTGGGGGTGGGGGGATTTGGGGGAGAAACTTAGAAAATGGGTCAATAGATGCAGCAAATCACCATGGCATATGTATACTTATGGAACAAACCTGCACATTCTGCCCAAGTATCCTAGAGCTTAAAGTAAAATAAAATAAAATAAAATTTGAGAATGAAAATAATAATAATAACATGATTACAGGGCAAAAAGCATGAATGTGACACATAAATGATTAATAAGATAAAATGTGTCAAAATTATGTTTCTTTTATTTTAAAAGTAAAGGGTATTTTGTATTAATGGGATATGATTTTTCCTTCCTAGAAAACTGAGTGTAAAGGATGATGAAGTGTTCTAAACACAATGGACACCTTCTCCATCTTGACTCTTGATGTGTTTTGTTGTACTACGTCTCTTAGGACTAAGCACAGGAAGGTCTGGTGTATTTGTGGGGTGCGGGAGTCAGTTCATACAGTTCCCAAGAAATGATTGTCAAATTTGCAGTGATTTTGTGAGCCAATTGTTAAACAAAGACACTACCCAAAAATAAATGAAGTATATCAACTTATAATACAAAAATTACCTGAAAAACGAAAATAAGATGTATTCAAAACTTACCACTTCCTAATTACTTTACTACATTTTTTGCTGTCATCTTTACTTTTGTGGCTACGTCCACTCTATCTGTAGATTGGGAACATGACCTAATGGTGTGCTACCATGCAGCTCTTTCTAACTCCATTTTCAGTGACTTCATATTAAGTTGAAATCTACCATGGCATGAGTATTTACACTACGGAAATTGGCAAAAGCTCTGATTTGGTGCTTTGCCCTCCTGAAAAGCTGGCTGTTGAACACTTACCAGCATATGACTGGATATAAGAGTTAAAGAAACACAATGTCCGTGTCTCTGGCCAGGTGATCCTTAGTGCAATGCCCCTAGTTGTTGGCTCATGGAAGGCCTCTGAAAAGAAACAGATGGCAAGTAATTGAGAGCTCATTGGCCAGAAGTGGCACATAAGAGTTGTTAATCATGTTAGAAATGAGCATTCTGTGGATGAGAAACTCCACCTGTCATCTCCTAAATGGGGATAGAAAATACATCTTCTGGTTTTTTTCTTGTGAAAACTGAAGCCAACTTACTTTTGTTTATTGCATTGCGTTGTAGTTAAAATGTGTTTATTTCAGTAATTTCCTGGCAAGAAGTATTATTCTTCAAAAGTTTGATTACTTTCTTCAATGATGTGAACTTATTCTTAAAATCCGTATAATGTAAAAGAAGCCAAAGTAGAGAGTGATGAAAATGTCAGTTGTCGTAACAGAATTTATGGCTTTGGTTTTAATACTAGGAGTGTTTTGCAAATATCTTGTCTCTTATCTTGTGCACACAGTGGCTCTTATTCAGCTGAGAGAGAGGTTAAGTGAGAAATGAGTTGGCTCGCCAAGGATAGATTTGTTCCACCCACCCCCAGCCCCCAACACACATATACACTCACACACACATACTCTGATGTTAATTTGATTTGAAAAAATATCAGAAAACATCATCATCAATTTCTCCTCTTGCAAAAATGATTATTCTTGCTTGACTGCCCTCTGCTGGAATTCCTGAAATATACACTTTGCCTCTACTTACAGGGACAAGTTGTAGGTGGTATGTAACTTAATGTGAGCAATCTTTTCAAGACGTAGTATGTGCAGAAGCCCAGGTACTCAAGAATAGAAATAAAACTGAGTTAAGCATTAAATGCTGTGGTCAAGTGTTGATTTAATTAGCCATGAAAAATAGCCAGGTTTTGAATGGATCAAAGAAAACAATTATACATAATGGGTGAACTGAAAACAATTGACTATTACTGAAAGAGAAGAATGCTTTAATTAAACTAAAAGTTATACCTAATGTTAAATGAGGTGGTTAGAAACCTCCACAGAAATCCTGCTTAACTGCTGAGTATAGTACGAGAGATCAGAAAGAGTGCTTAAGTGTATGTAATAAAAAACGCAACCTTATTAAAATTGTGTTACTATTAAACTATCACGAGCCTTTTCTCTCTTCTGTAGCTAAGCCATCACATTTAAGACTATTTATCTACTTGTTTAAAATATTTAGGCTTGTCATTTATTGCCAATTCTGATACAGAGATACTGCTTTGTCCTACTTAGATTATATTTCTTGTTTTATTTAGATAAAATTATTTTAGAGAGAATAATGATTATAATATCTCAGACCTTTATAATGTACTAGGTTAGCATATACTTATCTCCATACTTGTAAGGCTCTGTGGAGTTAGAAGAATAGAGAACAATTGTCAAGCAGGTTGAGTTGGTGGCAAATTGGTGCTGCTGTGAGACTCACACTTGAAGAGTATCACTGTGGAATATTTTTTACTATAAAGATGAAATCCTTCATCTGAGGTATTTGAGCTAGTAAATGGAACAGACTTCCATTGGTGCATTTGCTGTTCAAAGTCTAAATCTTTATTTTATTCACCATCTTCTTTTTATGTCATTGTGTGTGTAAGAAATGAACAAGGGGATTAGAGAGGAAGGGAGGGAGGGGGAAGATGAAGAAAACTCAAAGATTTAATAGAAAGGAAAAGAGCAAAAGATCTCCCCCCCACCATTTGTTTCATTTTTATGCTTCATATGGATTAAAACCTGTAAAGAGCCAAGTTTTCCAAATTCAAGACATGGATTCTGCATCATCGAACGTTACAATTTAAGTATACAATCAGGACAGGACCTTCTCAAAAACAATGTTAATTAAGTGGTTAGTGACATTAATTCTTTTGCAGTAAAAGCTAATAACTATATAAGTAAGTCACTTTTCCTAATGTAAAAATGACAGTTATACATTTTAGACTGAGGTACCAGAGGACAGTAAAGAGATTATAGAAATTTCCTTACTTCACCAGACTCAATGCACTCTATTCCAGCACTGTCTCCCAGACTAGCAAACCTACAGCTAGCATGTTTCCCATACTGATTTGAAAGGAAAATCTGAAGGCTGACTAGGAGGGTAGACATAGAATTTGCTTTAACATTGTGAGTGTCATAAGATGAATGCTTAATCATTGAAGTTTTGAACGAGATATAGCAATTGAACACTTCTCAGAGTAAGATATGATAAAATGTCATAACATAAATGGAAAAAATCATATTTTGGAAAAGTTTGTATGTGCTAAGCTTTTTGGAATTATGTATTTAATTTTCAGAATGAGATTATTAAAATATTAGTCTAACGAAGAAGCCCTATTTTATTAAAGGAGAAATATTAGTAGAGCATAAATGTAATGAATAGCTATCATGTTTTGCATTTTGAGCTATCCTGTCACTGTGCTAATTATTTTACCAGCATTCTACCATTTAATTTTTTAAAACTCTATATGAGGTAGGTACTTAATCATCCTTATATCACAGATAAAAAAACTCAGCCTCAGAGGCCCAAGGTCAGAGAGAAACGAAGTACTAAAACAGGAACTGTAACCCTGAGTTTTCTGACTTTAAGGGCAAAGACCTTAAAGACATACTGCTTCAATGATATCATCATTTTCTCTTTGAAAACCCCTGTAGTCTCTTTATAAGTCACTATCCTGGTTGTAGACAAGGCATAAGCAGAACTCTGATCTCTTTAAGTATTTGGTAACTGGGAGAGCTTGAGTTCTTTTAATACACTGGCTAACTGAAAGTAATCACATCTGACATTTCTAGATTACCAATTTTCAAAGAATTATAAGAAATTATACATACTACTGAACCACTATGGAAAGGAATTTTTATCCTCTTTGGATAAATTTCTGTTGTCTCTGGGCCATCATCTTTGTTCATGTTTCCAGAAACCTATTCTGGGGAAATGATCTGACAGACAGCCTGCTCCCAGAGCAACAAGCCCCTTCCCCACTCTCATCTCGCTGCAGCATCTGCATTGGGCATGAGCCCGGATCCATATTTACGAGACATATGTAGACACTTTTCCCTTTCTTGGCAAATGCATAAATAGAATCCTAATGTCTACATGTAGGTACCATATAAATACAAAGTTGTGCATACTCTGTGGATGTCATGCATCATTTATCCATGTATTTTTAGCGTCACCAACACATTTACATATGCTGTCACGTTTTAAACTGCACCTCAATATAGTGCCTCTTTCAACATGAACTCGGCTGCAGACAACATCATTCTTTTAACATTTTCACCACAAATGAAGATCAAAGAGCAAGAAAATAAATACAAAAATAGGAGACAAAATTAAAATAGGTAACACTTTCCTGAAATGCTCTGAGGATACTATAGGATTACCTAGAGCGGAGGACTGAATCTTTTGCTCTATAAATAGATAGATCCATGTAATTATTTTAATGTATATTATGCCTGGATTTCCTGAGATGAATGTTTACACCTTGGCTGTTGTCTACAGGAGATAAAGATATGCAAACCATCATTTATGATTCTGTGTTAAATGCCTGTAAAGTATGGTAGAAAAAAGGGAAGGATTCTTTAAAAAATACTTAAAGAAGTCAAAGTCTTCACTTGGGGAAATAACGTTTGGATTGACTCCTGGATGATAAGCAGTGGTTTAGATTTTCTTTTGTATCAAACATTTAAAAAGTCAGAAATAAGTTGACCTAACAGATCAACTCTAAGATTAAACATTAGAAATTAATTGATCTAACAGATAAGGTCAAAGATGTTTGAATTTCTCAACAGGCATCAGTCTTAGAGAAAACTACAAGTAGTAGATGATTTGTCTTTCTTTCCCTTGTAGCGCTCGTAACATGTCTGTCTTTGACCTTATGTTTATGTGTTCTGCGTGTATAGCAAGTCAGTTTCATAGGTTTATGATAGAACCATACCAATAGTTTTTAAAACTTTTTCTCTTGAGAAGCAGAACAATTTATTAAATGAAACGTTTCATGGAATACTAAGTATGAAACAGATAAAGGCAGAGAGTGAGCCTGGTAGAAGTGAGGAATAGGATGAAGGGAAAAAGAGACCTACATAGTATTTTCTGACAATCCCTGGACTTGGTAAAAAGTGTGTATGTGCGCATGTAATGTTTATCTTTTTTCTAAGTCCGTGAGTTGCTTTTTACCTACATATTGTATATAAATAACTGTGACCAACACAACAGGCTTACTCTGACCTGTGAAATTTTGGTGACCCAGGAAATATCTGTTTGTTTTTTGTTGTTGTTGTATTTGTATGTCTTTGATCTCTTTCCTCTGGTGGCTGCTTCAGTAACAAGTGTTATATGTGAGATTCAACAGAGATTCCCAGAGTATAGAAAACATGTTAGATGGAGTTCACCAGGACCATCTCCAGTAATACTGATAGCATGAGATCTGGGATAGAGCCCAGCTATCTCTATGGTTGACATTGCACTTCAGGTAACTCTGACGCAAGGGTCTATAAGCGGCTTGGACTAACTTATAGACTACAGTGAAGGCAAAGGGGAATGAAAAAATAAAATAATAGATTGGAAGGAAAAGAAAAATAGAAAACAGAGAAATAAAAGCATATGGTAATTGCAGAAAGCCAACCAAAATTGCCTAGTGGCAGAGAAGAAATATACCTCAAAATAACAAAAGCCGTATACAACAAACCCACAGCCAACATCATGCCAAATGGGGAAAAATTTAAAGCCTTTCCTCTAAGTACTGGAAGAATACAAGGATGTCCACTTTCACCATTCTTATAACATAGTAGTGGAAATATTAGCCAGAGAATCAGGAAAGAAAAAGAAAGAAAAGGCATCCAAATTGAAGAAAAGAAAGTAAATTGGTCCTCTTTGCTGAAAAAAAAGCCTCTTAGAACTGATAAATGAATTCAGTAATGTTTTAGGGTACAACATCAACAGGCAAAAATCAGTAGCATTTCTATACACCAAAAAGAAATTGAGGAGGCAATCCTATTTACAATAACTATTAAAATGGAAGAGGACTATGTGTGTGTGTGTAAACATTTTTGGGGGGTTAACATTTTAAAGTTTTAGTACATGTTAGCTTAGATAGTTGATACAGTTCTTTTCAAGGGTTATTTTAATTTGCAATGTCTCTAGCACTGTTTGAGAATGTCCATTTCCACAACCCTCATTAGCATGTGTGATTTATCTTTTTTTAAAGCTGTTTTTTACAGTCGTGTTATTGCTGTGTTTGTGTGTGCATGAGAGTGTGTGCATTATCTGTTTATGGTTTTTTGCATATTTATTAATATTTTCTTTTTATTTTAAATGGGCATTTAATACAGTATGAGCTGTAGATACATCTCTAGGCCTTTTGTCTATTTAGTTTGGCTATGTACTTTTAAAAAATGTATACATTTTTAATTTTCTTGAGATCTTATTTGCTGACATTCTCATTCCTTCCTGCTCCTTTCCCTGCTAATACTATTTCTATAATTCCTACAATGCACAGCATGTATAGTTTATGTTTATATATATATATATATATATATATATAATTTTATTGACAAATGGAATTAAAAACCAATACCTGGGTACTAATATTTCTCATTGCCATTAGAGTGTGTATATACATATACACACACACACATACTCCTCAAATGTACACATATCCATATTTCTATATTTCACAATCTGTACTTATATTAGGCTCAACATGAATTATGAATTTATTCTAATGTACCCAACTCTTATGACCACATATATTATTAGAGCCTCCCCAGTTCTTCTCTGTAAACTCCTATTCCAATAGTGAGAAATCTGACTACTCCTATTTGCAATCCATTTACTTGTTAATTCCATGAACATTTATGTTTCAGAATCATTAACTTGTACCCTTGCAGGAAACAACTTTATCAGCTAGAGTACAGCACTTACGTGTAGTTTCTTTTGCCTCTGGTCTTACAGAGCCCACTCAGTTCTAAAATTACTCTGAGCAATATCATTCCTCCCAACCTCTTCAGTGACGTGGTTTTATACATTTGTAATGCATTGTTTTGTCACTTTCTTCAGTTTTTTGGGAGATGTCTTGACCTCCTACTTGTTTAAATTTACATATATTTAAGTTTCTTCTTTGTGCTGTAAAGTTCTATGGGTTCTTATACATTGATTATTACAGTATCATACCGAATATTTTTGCCAGCTTAAAAATTCTTTGTGCTTTACCTTTTCTATCCTCTTTGTCTCTCTTCAAAGACCTGGCAAACTCTGATCTTATATTTCATTTTTTTCCAAAGTGTAATATAATTGAAATTATGTAGTGTGTAGCCTTTTTGCATTGGCTTCATTAAACTTATTAACATATATTGGTGATTCTTCCATGTCTGGCTTTTTGTTTGTTTGTTTTGTTTCTTTGTGTTTTTGTTTTTTTTTTTGGTGTTTGTTGTTGTTGTTGTTGTTTGCCTGTTAGCTCATTTCTTTTTAGCACCTAATAATAGCCCACAGTATTGAAGCACCACAGTTTGTTTATTAATTGTCCAATGAAGGACATCTTGACAGTTACAAAATTTTAGCAATTGTAAATAATCTGTCATAAAAATTCATGTGCAAGTTTTTGTATGGACAGAACTTTTCAAATCAGTTAGGTAACATAATTGGTGAATCATATGGTAAGACAGTTTTTAGCTTTGTAAGAAACTGCTGAGCTGTTTTTCAAAGTGGTTGTACAATTTTTTATTCCCATAAGTAATATAGGGGAGCTCTGTTGCTCCATGTCTTTGTCAGTAATTGTGCTTTTATTATATTTTAAATTATAGCCATTCTAATATATGTATAGTTTTCTTGTCATTGTTTTAACTTGCATTTTCTTAGTGACAAAGCTGAGCATATTTTTATATTCTTATTTTTCATCTGTATATTTTCTTTACTGAGGTTTCTATTGAGTACTTTTGTTCATTTTTCCTTTGAGTTCCAAAAAAATTGTATGTATATGTAATAATTGTATATATTTATGGAGCATCTGTGGTGTTTTGGCATATGCATACAAAGTAATGATCAAATCAGGGTATTGAGATATCGATTCATCACCTCAAATATTTATTATTTATTTGTGATGAAAACACAAATCTTTTCTTTCAACTACTTTAAAATATACACTCAGTTATTGACAATTATAGTCACCCTACTGTGGTATCCAACACTAGAACTTATTCTTTCTATCTAATTGAATGTTTTATGCCCATTAATAAACCTCTTTTTACCCATCCTTTCCCCCCATTTTTCCTAGCCTCTGGCAACTATCATTCTACTCTCTACCTTCATGAGATCAATTTTTAAACTTTTTAAAAATTTTTAATTGAAAACACCAACTTAAAGAGATCAACTTTTTATCTTCCACATATGAGTGAGAACATGTGACAATTGTCTTTCTGTGCCTGGCATTTTTCACTCAACCTAATGTCCTCCAGGCTCATGCATGTTGCTGCAAATGACAGGATTTCATTTTTTTTAATGGCTAAATTATATTACATTTTGCATGTATACTACATTTTCTTTATCCACTCATCTATTGATAAACATGTAGGTGGATTCCATAGCTTGGCTATTGTGGATAGTGCTGTGTTAAACATACGAGAGCAGATGTTTCTTTGACTTATGATTTCCTTTATTTTGGATATATACCTGGCAGTGAGATTGCTGGCTTATATGATAGTTTTAATTTTGGATTTTTGAGGAACTTTTGGTGTTTTTTATAATGGTCGTACAAATTTAATTCCCACTAACAATGTACTAGGGTTTCCCTTTCTCGGTATCCTTGCCAGTGTCTGTAACTATTATTTTTTTGTCTATTTGGTAATATTTTTGCCCATTTTAAAATTGTATTTTTTTATTGTTGAGTTTGAAGAGTTGTTTTTTATATTTCAAATACAGGTCTTCTATCAAATATGGTTTCTGCAAATATTTTTCCCAGTGTATAATTTATCTTTTCACTTTCTTAAGTGTCTCTTACAGAGCAGTAATTTTTAATTAATAATAGTAAGTTCTATTTTAAAAATGGTTTCTTCATGTATTGTGCTTTTGTTGTTATATCTGAAAACTCATCATCAAATTCAAAGCACATAGATTTCATCCAATGTTTTCTTATTTACTTCAACAGGATCCAATAAGAATAGTACACAGTTATTAGAATGATAATTGTGAAGGTTCTTAATGACATTAAAAACATTTAATATTAAACCAAATAATAGCAAATAAATAAAACTATATGGGCAGCATGATAGCAGTTAAGTTAAAATGCACCAAGAAAGACTGTTAGGAAATATTCTAAAACATTAACAATGTGACTTGCCTGGGTGAAAAAAAATTGATAGATGGTCTTTATTTGCCATCTATAATTTTCTATAGCTTTCAAATTTTTAATGACAAGATGGACTCAGAGCATTTAGATGTATGGTACATTTTGAGTTGATATTTGTGTAAAGTTACAGTCTGTATCTAACTTTTTGTTTTGCTTATGGGCATCCATTTTCTAATACCACTTGCTGAAACATTATTCTCTGTCTACTGAATTGCCTTTGTGCCTTTGTCAAATATTGCTTGCTTTTATTTGTGTGGGTCTAATTCTAGGCTCTCTGTTATGTTCTGTTGATTTATGTGTTATTCTTTCACCAACACCTCACTGTCCTGATCCCTGTAGTTTTACAGTAAGTTTGAAATTTGGGTAGTTTGAGCCCTCTAACTTTATTCTTCAATATTATATTGGCTACCATAGGTCATTTGCATTTCTGTATAAACTTTAGAATTAGTGTCAACATCTACAAAATATCTTACTGTAATTTTGATTGAATTGTGTTGAAACTGTAGATTGATTCTTCTGGGATGAATTGACATTGAGTATTCCAAACCATGAAGACAGCACATCTTTCCATTTATGCAGATTTTCTTTGATTTTTTTTAATTAAAGTTTTCTATACACTGACTTGTATATATTTTGTTAGATTTATATCTCAGTATTTTATATTTTGTGCAATTATAAATGTCTATTTTAAATATAAATTACATTATTTTTAATATTTCTGATTCAAATTATTTAAAAGCCATTGCTTTTATATAGAAAAGCAATAGATTTTTGTATATTAACGCTGTATTCTACATTTTCACTATATTCACTTAGTTCCAGAAGTATTTTGCTGGAATCTTTGGAATTTTCTGGATAGACAATTATGTCATCTGTGAATAAAGACAGTTTTATTTCTTCCCTTCATGATTTTTAATGTCAGAAAATCAAAAAATTCTGGAGTATGACAGGAAAAAAATAATTCTTTTTTAATTCTCTCAAAATGCTTGTTATTATTAATGATCATTCTCTGCAATTTTCTGTAAGACAATTATGTCATCTGCTAACAAAAGCAGTTTAATTTTCCTTCCCTACCTGTATTTCTTTTATATTCTTTTTTTGCCATATCGCACTATCTAGGACTTCATCTATGATGTTGAATAAAAGTAGTGAGAGAGGAGATTTTGCTCTGTTCCTGATCTTAGGGGAAAAAGAGCCCAGTTTCTTGACATTAAGTATGTGTCAGCTACAAATATTGGTAAATTCAAAAAAATTGATACATAATATTTATACATACTTATAGGGTACATGTGATATTTTGTTACATTACTAGAGTATATAACAAACCAGTTAGGGTGTTTTGGGTATCATCGTCTCAAGTATTTATCATTTCTATGTGATGAGAACATTTCAAGTCCTCTCTTCTAGCTATTTTAAAATATAATACATTCTTATGAATTATAATACTCTGCTACTGAACATTAGAACATATTCCTTCAATCGAACTGTAGTTTGTACCTGTTAGCCAACCTCTCTTTATCCTTCCCCTCCCATTCCTACAACTTTCCAGTCTCTGGTATCTATCATTCTATTCTTTACCTTCATAAGAGAAACTTTTTTAGCCCCTATGTGTGAGTGAGAACACATGTCTTTCTGTGCCTGACATATTTTACTTAACATAATGGCCTCCAGTTCCATACATATTGCTGCTAATGACATGATTTCATTCTTTCTTATGGTCAAATAATACTCCACTGTGTATATACATCACACTTTCTTTATCCATTCATCCATAATGGACATTTAGGTTGATTCCATATCTTTGCTTTTGTGAATAATACTGCAATAAACACGTGGGTGCAGGCATCCCTTCGATAAACTGATTTCCTTTCCTTTGGATAAATAGCCAGTGGTGGGATTGCTGAATCATATGGTAGTTCTAGTTTTAGTTTTTTTTGACAAATCTCCATATGCTTTTCCATGCTGTGTTCTAATTTTCATTCCCATCAACAGTATATAAGACTACTCTTTTCTCTACATTCTTTCCAGCATCTGTTATGATTAGTGATGGTGAGCATTTTTTCATATATCTGTTGGCCATTTGTATATCTTCTTTTGAGAAATGTCTATTCATGTCCTTTGCCCACCTTTCAATGACGTTGTTTGTTTTGTTTCTCTTTTTCCTGTTTAGTTGTTTGAGTTCCTTGTATATTCTGGATATTTGCCCTTTGTCGGATAGTTTACAAATATTTTCTTCCATTCAACAGGCTGTGTCTTCATTCTGTTAATAATTTCTTTTGCTGTGCAGGAACTTTTTAGTTTAATATTGTCCTATTTGTCTATTTTTGTTTCTGTTGCCTATGATTTAGAGGTCTTAGTCATATTTTTTTTGCCTAAACCAATGCTCAGGAGAGTTTTCCCTAGGTTTTCTTCTAGTATCCTTGTAGTTTTGGGTCTTAAGTCTTTAATTTATTGAGGGTTGATTTTTGTAAATAGTGAGTTCCGGCTTTACTTTTCTGCATGTTGCTATGCAATTTTCCTAGCCATTTATTGAAGAGGATGTCCTTTCCCCAGTGTGTCCTTGTCAACTTTATTGAAGACCAGTTGGCTGTAAACATACGGGTTTATTTCTGGGTTCTCTATTCTGTTTCATTGGTCTTTGTGTCTATTTTTATATCAATACCATGCTGTTTGGATTGCTACAGACTTATAATATGTCTTGAACTCAGGTAATGTAATCCTTCTATCTTTGTTCTTTTTGCTCAGGATTGTTTTGGCTATTCAGGCTCTTTTTTGATTTCACATGAATTTTAGGATTTTTTTTTCTTTTTCTGTGAGAAATTACAGTGGTATTTTGACAGAGATTTCCTTGAATCTGCAAGATTGCTTTGGGTTGTATGATCATTTTATTAATAGTAAGTCTTCCAATCCACGGGCACAAAATGTCCTTCCATTTGTTTGTATCCTCTTCAATTTATTTTATTAGCGTTTTGTAGTTTTTGTTTTCTTTCTTTCTTCTTCCTTTCATTTTGTCCTCTACTTTCTTGGTTAAATTTATTCCTAGGTATTTTATTTTCTAATAGCTATTGTAAATGCATTGCCTTCTTGATTTCTTTTTCAGCTAACAATTGTTGAATAGAAATGTTTTGGATTTTTTTCATATTTATTTGTATCCTGCAACTCTGAAAAATTCATATGTCAAATCTAAGAGTTTCTTGGTGGAGACTTTTGGTTTTTCTACACATAAGTTTTGACATCTGCAAAACGGGACAATCTGACTTCTTCTTTTCTATATTGATTACCTTTTATTTCTCTCTCTTGCCTGACTTCTCTGGCTAGGACCTCCAGAGTAGTGAAAGTGGGCATTCTTGTTTTGTTCCAATTCTTTGAAGAAAGGCTTTCATCTTTTACCCATTCTACATGATGTTACATGTGGGTTTGTCATTTATGGCCTTTATTATGCTGAGGTATGTTACTTCTATGCCCAGTCTGTTGAGAGTTTTTTTTTTTAACATTAAACAGTGTTGCATTTCTTAAAATTCTCTTTATGTGTCTATTGGGATAATCAGAAGTTTTTTTCTTCATTATATTGATTTTTTAAATCAAATTATGAGAATCTCTGTCTTTTCCTAGTTTGCTGAGATTTTTTTTAATCATTAATGTGTTGAATTTTATCAAATGCTTTTTCTGCATCCATTGATATGATTCCATAATTTTTATTATTTAATCTGTTGATGAGTGGACTAAGATGGTTTTATTTGTTTTATATTACTTTGTGTATTTATTTAACTACTTAATTATTTAATTTATTATTATTACTATTATTATTTTTTGAGATGGAGTCTTGCTCTGTCACCCAGACTGGAGTGTAATGGTGCAATCTTGGCTCATTGCAACCTCCACTTCACAGGTTCAAGTGATTCTCCTGCCTCCACCTCCTGAGTAACTGGGATTACAGACACCTGGCTCATTTTTGTATTATTAGTAGAGTTGGGGTTTCACCATGTTGTCCAGGCTGGTCTCAAACTCCTGACCACAGAAGATCCACCAGCTTCAGCCTCCCAAAGTGCTGGGATTACAGGCATGAGTCACCATGCCCTGCCAATTTTTTAATTTTGAGTTTTGACAGCTCTTTACAGATTTTAGATGCTAGTACTTTTTGCATCAATGTTTCATGAATATTTTCTCTCATCCTATAACTTCTCTAGTTCCTCATCAGGGTCTTGTGGAAATCAAAAGTTGTAAATGTTCGTGAACTTTAACTTATCTACTTTGACTTATCTGCAGTGTTTTTAAGTATAATTCTTTTTATAACTCTTCTACTAGTTACTCCATTTGTGTACTTTATGTTCATAACTTTTCAGTCTACTGGCATCATTTTTTTAAGTTCTAGTGAAATTTAAGTACCTTATCTCCTTTTAAGTTCTATTATAATTATCCATCTATAATTGTCCTAAAACCTTCCTATCTCTACATTTAGAACTTCATCAAACAGTGTTGTAATTTTTATTTCAACTGTCAAGCATAATTTAGAAATGCAAGAGGAGAAAATGTATCATCTTTACCCATGCTTTACTATATTTGTTCTTTCTTACTTCTTGACATTCCAATATTTCTTCACTTATCATTTCCTTTCTGTTTATAAAATTCCCACTAGTCATTCCTTAAGAGCATGTCTTCTGATTATTTTGTTTTTCTTTACCTAGGAATGTCATTATTTCCCTTTCATTTCCAAAGGTTATTTTCACTAGACGTAGAATTCCAGGTCCAGAGTTCTCTTTTTCCAGTTCTACAAAATTGTTGTTCCTCTTCTTTCTGTTCATCATTTCTGATGATAAATCTGCTATCATTTGTTTTTCTCCTATAGGAAAGAGGTTGTTTTGTTGTTGTTGTTTTCAAGTTTTCCTTTGTTTTTAATTTCTGGAAATTTGACTATAATATGGTGTGGCATATATTTGTTTAGATTTCTCTTGTTGGGTTTACTATAATAAGCTTCTTCAATCTCTATGTTTATGTCTTGTGCTAAATTGAGAAGTTGAATCATTATTTCTTTGGATACTTTTTCCAGCCCCACTCTCTTTCTCTTCTTCTGGAACTCTGATGACACACAAGTTAGAATTTTCATTATGGTCCAGTACATTCTTGAAGCACTGTACATTTTATTTTCAATCTCTTTTCAGAATGGCCAGTTTCATAGTGTTTATGGTTGTAATTTTTTTCTGCCTCATGGCAACACTTTATGACATGTGTTTTTCATCTGTTAAACAGTTTTTTGTTGTTTTTAGCCACAAGCGTTATTGTCATAGCTTTATATTGATGCTGTTCTAGACCCTTTTTTATTACTCATCATGAGTGAGTTTGCTATTTGCAGATTTGTGATGGTGTGGGAGTTTGGAGGAGGTAAGGGCCAGGACAGTTCTCCAGGTCATGACCTGAAAGCTGTCTCCTCTGCTACCACAGAGACAAATATTCAAATATGCCATTCCTACAAATATGGCACATCAACAGGATTATTTGCATATGCCGACCTCATCTGCTTCTTTGAGGCATACCAGGTTTAAGAGTGTTTCTATTCTGGCCCTGTCTACTTTATTTTCTGCCCCTTATTGCTAATACAAGATATAATTTTTTCACTGCAAAGTGAGGCTCTCACCTTCAGAAACTGTATTATTGCTGACTCTCTCCAACATTCACTGTTTTGGGCCCTCTCAATAATTTCATGTTTTAATTTTTTTTCATGTCTTCCCAACCTAAACTGTTTTGGGTAGTTCACATAAATGTCTCTGGGTTACATTTATATCTTAGCTTCGTTGTAAATGGAGGTTGCAGACATTTTTTAAAATGTCTGTCTTCTTGTTGCTGTTATGTGATTTCTAACAGAAGGTGAAGAAATGCTAACATAGGGAGACATTTTCATATGGAGGTTTTAACCTGCATTTATTGAATACCTAGTGTTTCAGTCTTTCATTTTTGTACTTCAAAAGAATAAAAATAAGATATATATTCTAAAATGAGACAACAAAGAACATGTTGATAGGGTTTGTTCAGGAGTAAAAATTTTCAGTTGGCTATTTAGCCTTCATCAAAATACATTCTAGATAAGTCACAGAAATTTTTTTTGAGTTAACTAAGCATTATCTCCAGTTCATTCTTTAAGTAGTTGGTGATTTTGGGTAAAGTGTTTTCAAAATTTCCACATGGAGCATTTATTATGTGCCAGAATGAAGTTATAAATGCCATATACACTAATTGCTATTACTTTCCTTGAACTCCAGCATAATGCTTATGTTGGAAGATGGAATTCGTATGCTTATTTTAGAGTTTCTGTTTTATAAGGAAAGAATCATTGTACACATATATTGGTGCTATGTAATTTGATTGAATCCATCAGACATCTTGTCACAGAAAGTTTTTTATAGGTCCCTCTATGACAAAATGGGACTTTGGCACACAGCAAGAGGTGCCACTTATTTTTCACTATAGATTCTAGGATTCAACTTCACGACCTATTTCAGTAGGCAACATAGGAGCATTTATGTACTTTTCTCATCCAGAGCCAGGCTCGGAGTCCAGCTCACTGTTAAAGATTTGAAAGCTATAGAAAATTGTAGATGGCAAATAAAGACCACCTACAAATTTTGCACCCAGAAATGTCATATTGTTAATGTTTCAGAATATTTCCTGTTGGTCTTTTTCTGTGCATTTTAACTTAACTGGCATCATGTTGCCCATATCATTTTATTTCTTTGCTTTTCTTTGGTTTAATATTAAATATTTCTGAATGTCATTAAAAGTCCTCACAAATATCATTCTAATAACTGCAAAAATATTCTTATTTAAAGCCATTGAAGTATATAAACCTAGATCACAATAAAGCAAATGCATACCATTCTTGAACAGTAATTTAAGACATATCATAAAAATTCCAATGATTCAAAACAATATACATAAAATACAATCTCAATTACAAAAAACAAAAGTTTTTTAAAAGTTGTTTGCAAAGAGTAAAATTTAAAAGGCAAAATAATCTGAATGTCCATGTGGAAGAATAAATGCTCAAAATATTTAAAAATTATATGAAACAGAAAAATCATAGGAGATAATTTCTAGAAATTAAAAATCTGCTGTAATTTAGCTGAAAATAATAAGGTATTCACATAGAAAGAGACAAATATGTCTTATCTATATATACTTAGAAAATTAAGATGTAATGAATATTATATTTTAATTTAGTCTAGAAAGAGCGGTTTATTCACCAAATGTGCTTTCACAACTGGCTATCCATCTGGATAAACAGCAATCTTGGACACCCCACTCCACAAGATAAATAGAAATAAATTCCAGATGGGTAAAGATTAAATTTTTAAAATCTAAAACCTGATAAGAGAATGAAGGGGAATGTTGTTATAACTTCCATGTAAAGAACAGTAATTTAAGCAATTCAGAAACTCAGAGCCATAAAAGAAAAGAGAAATCTAAATTCACAAAGATATTCTTTTGTGGTGAAGTATACCAAAAACGAAGTCAAATGACAAATGATAGAAGAAAAAGTTACAATACATATGGCAGAAAAAGGATACTAGCCATAATATTATAAAATACCTACAATTAGGTGGGCAAAAGGCAAGTGTCCCAATAGAAAAATATTCAAAGAATATGAATAGGTAATTGACAGAGGAAATTCAAAAGGCCAATAAACATATGAAGGAATGCTTTATTTCATTAATATCAATGTGATACTACTTTTTGCCCTTCAGATTGACAAACATTTAATAAATGCCAGTGAGAAAATGAAGGAGAACACCCTCATACATTGATGGTAGGACTGTTTACTAGTATACACCTGAAAAAAAGTAATATGAAATATGTATTTCAAATGAAAAAGTACATCCCTTCTGACCTAGCAATTCCACTTTACAGAATCTTTTCTATCAAAGTAAAAGCACTAGCATTTAGTAACATATATGAGAATATTTATTTTAACATTGAGTAGCAAAAAACTGCGATCACCCTGAATGCAAATAAATAGAAACATAGTTAAATAAAGTATGTTTCACCCATGTTAGGAAATATCACACTACTAATAAAAAAGAGTGATTTCAGGTTTTATGACAATGTCCATGATGAATAATGTTGAGTGGGAAAAGCTAGCTATAGAGAAATGTCTATAGAATTCACTTACATAAAAATAAACAATGACAAAAATGTCCTCTGCATGTGAATTTACACTTATCAATTATAGGAAGAAGGATGAGGAAGGGTAAAAACTTGTGAGTAAATAGGCTTATCTTAGTGAGATGAACATGAGATAATAAATAACAAGACAGTAGCAAGATGGAAATATTTTGATGATATAATGTTTTGTAATATATAAACTATTAAATTCTATTTTATTATAACTTAGTACAAGTTGTATATACATACAGAAGTATTGAAGGGTTCTTGGTATAAATGAAAACAAAAATTGGCAACATCTATCAAAATTACTTATGCATCTACCTTAAGTCTGGCCATCTCTTTTCTAAGAATCTACCTCAAAATACATTGGTACAAGTATGAAATGACATACACATAAGATTATTTATTGTAATATGGTATACAATGACAAAAGTAGTAAATAACCTACCTGTAGATTCTTATAATGAGTAGCAAAGAGAAATGAAGGAATGATATATACATAAACACAGAGTGATCTGTAGGATATTCCATTAAGTGAATGTTGTTATATTCTTTAGGATATGTATGAGTATGGCCCAAACATGCAGGGGATATACTTATACCTTTTAAAAAATTATTGTTTAACAGAAATCCAAATTAGTAGGTATCCTGCATTTGTATTTGAGTAGAAGACTCTGAAATGTAGTTTAGTGTGCAAAATGTTGGTAAAGTAGCACTCCTGGTATCAACACTTGTGAAGGCAGGAAGAGGAAGCAGGATTGGGCAGAGGGAGAACTGCACTGTGATGAAAGCCTGAGCAACAATGTTAGGTGACCTATGAGGAGTTCTGGAGCTACACTCGTTTATCAGAGGGTCCTCTGTTGGGCTGAAATAACTGGACTTTGGTAGCTTCCCTCTTCATTACTCAATCAGTCATTGGATATGGTCAACTCTCTGTGGCTGAAATGCCCTTGAAGGGGCTGACATTTGAAGACCATCTGCTTATAGCTTCCCCAGCAGCTTGGAAAAAAAATCTTTACTGAAGAGGAGTCCGAGTGACTAATTTCCATGTCCCTCACAGTGAAAAAAGCAAAGCGCGAAAAAAGGGTATAATGTATGCTGCTTTTGATCAAGGTGTAAAATATAATGTATGGTGCACTTGCCTATGTTTATAAAAATAAATACTAAGAATATATTAAATAATATATTTAAAACATCTCTCAATGTTCTTTGTTAAATAGTTTTGAATTGGGGTGTAATATTTTCACGTTAACAAAAGAAAAATTAAAGCCAAAATGAAAAATGAAGCCCTAAAAAGTTAAATGAAAATAAGTACATTTGCATAAAGTGTTGGTGGCAAAACAATTAAAAGAAAAAAATTACATCAAGTCATTCTAGAACAAAGTATTTTCCCTGTAGGACCTTAAGCTGGATTCATTCTAAGGTCAAAATTTTAAGAACCTGAAAATACTTTAAATTTTATTCTTACTGGTATTATTGTTTTGATATTAAAGTATGTATATGTAGGATAAAAATATGTTTTAATATTAAAAATCTGAATTTTCGGTGTAAGAAAAAAGAGATGCAAATACAAAATCATAAGAGAAACAAGTATTGATATTACTATTTTGAGATTAAAGTATGTATATGTAGGATAAAAATATTTTTTAATATTGTGAAAATCTGAATTTCAGCGTAAGAAAAAAGGGATACAAGTACAAAATCAACAAATCTGAGTAAAAATCCTGTAACATACTCTTTGAATTGGAACTATCAAAATGACTCATTTTTTAAAAATAAAGAATTATTTTCTAGTTTTGTGCAAGAAAAAAGCCCCAGAAATAATTACAAAACAGATGTCATGTGCACTAAGTATTAAGAATGTGGTCTCTAAATACTATTATTTTCTAACGGCATCTTGGAGCTTTGTGGAGAATTTGTTGTATGTTATAGCAACGCAGTTCTCTTAGCCCAAGGTAGTGGTGTTAAAAACATGTAGAAATCAATTCCTCACTCTGAATATTGGGAAGCAAAGCAGATTTCCTGCCTTTGCCCAGTGAGCTGTATTTCAGGGTAACCAAATAAAGCCTGGTTGATGAGGGAAAGTTTTTAAAGAATTCCAGGTAATAATTATGGAATGAATGATAGAAAAATTGCCATTTTGCTATCTTAATGAACTGATTCCAGGCAATGGTTATCAACAGATTCCAAAATGGTGAGGTGAAAGACTAATGGACAGCTGCATATTTGCCAGCTGCCAAAAAACTGTAGATATATTTAAGGGGCAATTTGTAACTTACCAAGAGATATTGGATTGCTGTTTCATGAACCCTCATGTGCTCACTGATGAATCTTCATGTTACTAAAAAGGACAACACAGATTTTATGTGCTTCCTGATGTGAGACACTACAGAGTACATATTGCACATGAACCAAGCTAAACCTTAATCAAACCTAGTAAATGGATATAATCAACAGATTGCAGAAAGTAAAGGGAGAAAAAAAGTTAAATGACACTACAAGGAAGAAACCAGACAAATCAAGAATGAGGACATTCTAAGATAAATTGGAGAGACTAGACACAGTTTCTTCAAGTCAATACCTTTGGGGGAGAAAAGAGAGAGAGGAAAAAAGGAGATTTGAAAGATATCAACAACTAAATCAATTTGTTTATATTGTTTGGGTCCTGAATCACATGAAGCCACTATAAAAGGACTTTTTATGGTCAACTGGGGAAATATGGATATGAACCATATGAAATGATGTTTAGGAACTATTGCTAATCTTGTTAGGTGTAATACCAACATTGTGATTATGTGGGAAAATGTCTTCACTCTTTAGGAATACATAGTGAATACTTAGCAATAAAATATCATGATGTTTAAGATTTCTCTTTTTAAAAGTGATAAATGAAATATATGTGGAAGATGTAGGCAATCTTCATTTTGAATAATAGGTATATAAAGATTCAGTTTCTTATTTAAACACTTTTGTATTTATCTGCAAAACTTACATAATCAAAATCAAAATTTATCTGAGATTTCATTTGAATACATATATTTCTTCTCTCTTTCACCTTGGCATATTGTCTCTGAATTCTTAATAGCCACTCTTGGGATGCTCTTTTTATAATTCTACTCAAACATATATCTCCTTCCTAACTCAAAAAATTGATCTCTTAAGCACTCAGGTTATATCAGTGGTTCTCAAATGGGAGGAATTTTGCCTCTTAGGGGATATTTTGCAATATCTGGAGATATTTCTGGTTACCACAACTGACGGATGCTACTGACATTTAGTAAATGTTGAATTAATAAATAAATGTATGAATGAATGAAAACCAGAATAATCTGGTTCAGTGAACCAGAAAAAATTTAATGGATCATGGTTCTCCCTTGATGGCTCTTTAAAAATTTTTTCTAATTTTTTTCAAGCAGGTGGCAATTCTGTACATTAGTAAGCTGATACTTGTTTAGTAATTTAGTTTAAAATGAAAGGTTGAGAGATTGAGGGTGTTGTGTTGTAAAAATTATATTACAGGTCAAAAGTTGTTTGAAATAATGGGATTCTTAGCTGTAAAATGTTTAGTTTTCATTCTTAATTTGTAGTTGGACCAGTCTTAACATTTTTTATAACAGATATTCGAACAGTTCATATACATAGCTCTTGAACTATATTATATAGATATTGAAACCTTTTCCTTTGCAGACTTTGAGAAAGATTAGTTCAAGGGAAAATTTGAGAGGAAAGAGTATTCTCTAGTTTGGAAGATAAAGGTTGTTTTACATATTGGTTTGTTTTTACTTCTGAGTGAATGAAAGTGGTTTTTTCCTGTCTTTTCTCATTCTATTCATCCTCTCTACCTCCTTCCCACGCTCATGCTCTCATAGGTAACTTCCTTCATAACTCCTTCCTCTAGGAGATTGGACATGGGGAATCCCAAAGTATAAATCTCTATTATGTTTTAAAATTGTTTTTCATCTACATTTTTTGCATTTAATGATTATACTTTGAGAGTATTTAACTTTGTAAAATAACTAATTATATACAAAAAGACATATCACTCCATCAGTTCCTAGCAGGGCTAATATACATTTGTTGACCATTCTACTAGGTTAAAAGTGTAGGTATATTTTTATAATTGTTTTCTCTTAAAAAAAAAAAAAGGAAAAAAAAATCCTTACGGTCCTCCTTTTACCAGTCATATTAGCAAATAGCTTTCATTTTCGTGAATGCTGTAATTAGTCATTTGAGGACTAAAACTATGGCCGTGACCCCTCATGTTCTTTGAAGTTTCCACGCCCACTTTCTGTATGAATTGGGGTTTTAAGTCCTAGTGTCAGTGCCAATTCTAACTTAGAAATTACATTCTTCCCACTCAGAAATTCCTCCTAGAATTTCAACAGGAGAAATTATTCTTCATTTTCCCTCCAGAAAACTGTTGTGTAATATTGCTGGCAGAGAGAGGATGATTGGTGCCACTGCAAAGCTAGCTAGATTTCAGTGGAGGATGAAGCAGTATCTAAATATAGCACATAAAAAGCCTTAGGCTAACCGTAAATGAAAAGCACTCTAGATATGTAAGGTATTATTACTACTAAAGCATTATTATTTTAACTTTGCTACAAGTGACAACAAGCCTATAACATCTGCCCTACAGTATTGCAGCGAGGCATGCTTTCTGCTGTGAATTTTTCACCTCTAACAATTTGTTTCTCTTGTATCAGCACTACCTGTCAATTTTTATTAAGCAAAGTAACTTGAGGCATTTTGAATTTTTTTTTTTTTACTCTAGACGTCCTTGGTGGGGAGTGAAATGACCAATAAAACTATTGGTTAAGGACACACTCTTTGAGAGCCACTAAATTCAGGAGCAGAACACAAAAGCTAAAAAAAATTGCCCAGGGCTGAAAACAAATTTGGAAAAAATAATCTACACCAGTCACACTGAGTCTCAAACATGATTCAGTTGCTACCTGCTGATTTAATCAATTCCTTTCAGTTAAAAAATAGAAATTGGAATGTAATATACCTAATGAAAAATTTTAATAAAACACATCAAGATTTTTTTTAATGGGAAATGAAAATGATCTGAAGGTGACCAGTGCACCTTTTAAAAACTCCTAAAAAAGAAAATCAAATGGTATGAAGCCATCAAAGCCTGTTTGCAGTCCTATACATTTATTATAATAAAGAACACTTTAGTGCTTACCTCCTTGGAATCAGAGAAGTAAATATAATCAATCTGATGACTTGAGGCCAGTCTTTAGTTGAGGTATTTTGATTTTTATCTTCAGAAATATCAAACAGTTTTGTTCTCCTCTGGACATAAAACTTCTTTGGACATAAGTGAAAAAGAAAAGGGCTTGAGGCACAAATTATTATAAATCAATTTCCACTGTCATTGGCAAGTAAAAGCACTTGTACCTCCGATTAGCAAGGGTCCCACAACATCTATAAATCAAAAACACAATATGCTCATCAATAGGTCAGATGCAAAGTATACCTTTCCCTGTCAGAATAAATAACAAGCTTACTATAAATTACCTTCTCACTGCCATCTAAATGTGGTAGACTTCAGATTTTCTAATAAGAATTCTATAATATAAGGATTTTTTTCTTCTATCCTGGTATTATTCAATAGAGCTTTCTGTGATGATGGAAATGTTCTGTATCTGTGCTGTCCAGTAAGGTAGTCACTAGCCACCTGTGGCTATTAGCACTTGAGATGTGGTTATGTGACTGAGAAACTTTCTAATTTTATTTTATTTCAATTAATTTTAATAACCACGTGTGCCAGTGCTAACATATGGGATAGAATAATCTAGGCAACGGGGGAATGAATTAACCAAAATGGTAGCCAGCTGCAAGCCAGAATGTGTCCACCTCTCTAAGGCATGTCTAGGCCCATGAACTTTGATAGACAAGGTGGTGTAGAAGAAAGAGCATGGTGTTGTAGTTTCAGCATCTGGGTTCCAATCCTCCAGTTCTCTCTTTCTGTAAAGTAATGGCAATAATACTTACCTTGCTATTTTTTGTGTGTGAAGATTAACAGATAAAATGCTCTTATGATATCTAACAAAAGGCCCACCATGTAAGAGGTACTCATCAGATATTAATACTTCCCCATAAATATGTTAAAGGTTGAAGACCAAGGCCAAAATTAAGCACAGCTATTAGCCTCAGAACATTTCATTGTTGTGGGTGTGGGTGGATTCCTGGGAAACCAGCCAAAATGTGGAAACTTATTCAGAGGCTGCATTTAGTCCATTCATTCATTTGCTATAAATTGAAATGCCAGGTTGCATACAGTACTCTGCTAGGCTGTGTGGGGGTGACATTGGGAGGCACCAAGAATATTATCCACTCTTGAGTTGTCATGGTGTATAGCCCAGGACAGTCTGTGATTGGGTGAGTTAGGAGGTTGCAGCAGTAATCTGTCAATACTGAAGATTTTGACTAATAGCATGACCTACCTGGTGATGGATGTCAAAGTCAGAGTCCTTTCATAATTACCTGATGAGTGGCAATAACTCACTATATCACCTTTTTCTACAATCATGTCCATTATTTATTTTAAGCTCCCAAAATACAGATATATCATCCTAACTTTACTTATGTAGCAGTAGAAAGTTGTTATGATTTTTGAAAAATTCCTGTGGATGGTGGTAAAGATTAACAAGTGTCAGATAATGCTTGAAGAACACTATTAATATGCTCTTTCCAACAGTGTTTTTCCATCCTGAGTTTTGAACTAGCAGTGTCCTGCCCTCAACAAATAAGGCAGGCTTTTGAACAAACATCCCAACTCAGGGTCACAAATCTGCAAGAGCTAGGAGAGTTCTTCACTGTGGGGAATCACACTGGCTGCTTGCCTCCATGCTTTGGGAGCAGAATAGCATAATACTGTTGGCAAGAGAGTCTTGAAGCCTTCTGGAAAACATGAGTGAAAATCGCAGCCTTATGCTATCAGGTCAACAAATTTAATCCAAGCCAGACATACAATGACAGAAGCTTCACTGATTATCAAGGTCCCTGGCACACCCTAGTGTCCATCTCAAAGTCAACAGCTCTGCCTAGCTCTCTGATTTCAAGAGTGGAGTTGGGTCAGGAACCACTATTATTTTCCAGCTGATTTATCTGAGATGACTAGAGACAGAAAATGTGCTGTCCAGATTATACCTCATTTATGAAGAGATTTAACTTAGTTTTTAGGTATAAAAAATGAAAAAATTTAAATTCACTTGAACTATAAGGCATAGAATATTTGTTAAGTGAGGAAGAAAACAACGAATTAGAGATCGCATATTGCCCTCTGCTATCAACAATTCTAACTAGAGGTACTGCAGACATTAGACTACACTACAGCTCATGGTAAGTTTTGGCAGATGGAGGATTTGGAGGTGTCAGTAAAGCTCAATGTAATTACAAAATAATTTCTGAAATTTGGAGCAGCAATGGTTATTAATTGAGTCAAATGCTAATTTCTCATATAAAGTTCCAGGGTAGGTGCATGAGGGCAGTTTTATTTGCTAGACCTTTTTCTTTACCTTCTAACAGATATGATAAGGTAAAGGAAGGTGGCTTAGAAGAAAATGTCCAAAAGATTTTTATATTTAATAAAAAAAAAATGACACACAAGAAAATCCAGGCATGAGGCAGTTGATTTCTCAGTTGGGATGTATTTCAGGAAAAGATGGCAGTGTGCCTTCCCCATCAGGACTTGGTAATCATTCCACTATTCATGAACAGATGCCTTGGTCAGATCCCCAAGTGTTAGTGAATTCATTAAAAGATCTAGGGAATTGAGATATTAATTCTAAATCATTACATATTATAGATTTTCTGGAAACAAGTAGGGGACATGGCAAGGAGACGAAATAGTAGAGATTCTATCTAACTCTTGGCCAGAAGTTGGTCTCATGAGATCACCAAAAGAGCACCTTTTAGCACGATAAGTTTTAAACTCTTTTTAAAAAGGATTTAAGCAGCTGTTGTTACAGTGTAGATGGTTGATATAAGACAAGTAGAATCATCAATGTAGCATATCATATATGGAAACCCTAGAAATAATCTATTGGATGGAAGAGAGTTCACAAATTATTTTGTTCTTTGTATACTTTATAAAAGAACTTTTCTGATATCATTTTTTTGTGAAGGAGACTCTGTCCTGTACAATGCATGCATTGAAGGTGTTTGTAATAGTAAGTAGTTCTCTAAATATATTGTGGCATATTTTTGAAATTGAGGCTTAGTTGCTCTCTTTCCAGATTTTTATTTTTTCACTCAGACAATTTGGCACTGGTTGATGTGTGGGTGGATATATTTTCTCACCTGCACAATTAACTTGAGGTTATTTTTAGAATCGTTTTCATTTTCAGCTATTATGATTATACCATACTTGGGGAAAATGCTGTGGAATTTGAGTTAAGATATTCTGAATACCTAAGGGCAAAATGTAATAATCAGGTCACGCAGAGAACTTCAAAATAGCAATTGAAATTGTTTTATCAAGGATAAAGTTTTTGATTACACAATTCTTATGGATAGTTCCATCATAACACTCCTACAGGGACTGTATTAAATGCTTCTACCTACCTCTTAAATGACTTAATGTCATCACAAATAGGAGTTACTTGAATTGCCTACCTGAAATTTTACTGTAGAACATGATTGAAATGGATTATAAAACATACTTTATTTCTATAATAAAACCCTTGCTTAACATTTGCTACTTTTGAACCTCTTTTTTTTTATTGTTTTTTTGTTTTGATTTGTTTTGTTTGTTTGTTAATCTCCCATCCCCTGCAGTGCTGAAGCAATGATGTGATGAACGCTTTTTTGACACATTGGTCAACAAAGAGGAAATATGTTTCTTTGTGGTTGTGTATACCATTTGAGGAGAAGTTTAGGACTCTGTGGAGATGCATAATATAGACATCTGTCTGTTCATATTTTTGTGGTAAAGTAAGAGTCAGCAAACTGTAACCTGTAGGCCAAATCCAGCCCACCATTTGTTTGTGTAAATAAATTTTGATTAGAACATAGTTAGGCTCCTTAGTTGATAAATTATCTATATCTGCTTTTATACTACAATAATAAAGTTGTGTGATTTTCACATAGATCATTTGGGCTTTGAAGCCTAAAATATTTACAGCAATGTAAAAATTTAAACCAAAAATATTTGGTCTTTTATAGAAAAGTTTTCCAATCCTTCTCTAAAAAAATAGTTTTGTATGTTTCTTTTCATTTTGTTCTTCAATTTTCTCTTTTAAGAAAAAATGTGATAAATGCTATAGATTCACTATAATCCAAAAGATAGTCCAAACCTCTTGCCCATTGCTATTTCTACAATATAGTCTGGAAAAATTTACATGCTCACTTCTCAATTTCCTTTTCTTTTTAGTTAAGGGCATCCATATGACTCAGTTCCAGCCTTTGCTATATGAATGATAGACGGCTGTGGAACTCTGGGAAACAGCCAGGATAACAACATTCCATCATTATTTTCTTGCCTTGAATGTGAACATGATGCCTTTAGTTGGGCAACAGCTACCTTGAATCATGTAAAAATGCCTGATGAAATAGATACCAGTGCTAACATATTTTGTTTTTGTTGTTTGCAGTCACAAGTAAGTTTCTATGGTTTAGAAGGAGTTTTGTCCCCACTAAAACACATGTTGACATTTGATCCCTAATGTAGCAGTGTTGGAAGGTGGGATCTAGTGGGAGGTGTTTGGGTAATGGGGGCAAATCTCTCATGAATAAAGTAATGCCCTCCCTTGGGGTGAGTTCTCACTCTCAAGGAAATAAAATAGTGCCTTAGAGAGCAGGTTGTTAAAAAACATCTGGCTTCCTCAGTTTCTTTCTTGTTCCCTCTCTTGCCATGTGATCTCTTTGCACATACCCATTCCCTTTCTGTTTCTTCCATGAGTTGAAACAGCATGAGATGCTCACCAGATGTAGCTGCTCAACCTTGAACTTTCCAGCCACCAGAATTGTTAGCAAAATAAACCTCTTTCCTTTATAAACTACCCAGTCTCAGGTATTCTGTTATAGCAACAGTAAATGGACTAAAACATAAGCCTGTGTAGTATAAAATGGTAACTTGAAATCTTATAAATCTCGAATTTTTCTTGGCAAGAAAGAAGATAGGGAGGGAGAGTTGCCAAAAACTCAGTTTAAAATAAAAATAGATGGTCTGAATATTCTATATAAACATGTTGTGCTAAATTATGACTATTCTCTCTAAATGGGACATAGTTCTCTTGATATTCTCCTAACCTCTTCATCTTCATTAACCTGTTTAACATCTATTTTTGAGGCCTATGTATAGCTGTAAAGATGGCTGCCAACAAGTTCTTCCCTCCCTGTTTATTCAAGAGTGCTGTTTATTTGCCCTCCCCTAGTATCCAGGCTGGCCTTTGTGACTTGCTTTGACCAACTAAATGCAGCTGATGTGACATCTGAGACATCTGAAGTCAACGCCTTAAAAAGACTGGTATTTTTTTCTAGATACTAAGAGAAGAAAGTTATTCAAGAAGGAGGTTGTAATCAACTGCATCAAATGCTGCTGACAGGTCAAGTAGGATGAGGACCAGGAACTGGTCATCATTGGGTATAGCAATGTGGATGTCATTTGCGATTTGATAGATAGCAATGCGAGTGGAATATTTGGAGCAAAATCCTGGTGGAGTAAATTTAAGAAAAAAATGTGAAGAAAAAAGTTGGAGACAATGAGTACAAAATAACTCTCTCTTCTCTTGCTACAAACCCAAGAGCAACAGAACAATGACTGAAGGAGGGTGCTGATAAATGACAAGAGCAATTTTTCAAGGTGGTAGAAACAATATGAGCTTATCTAAATGTTATAGTATACTTCTGAGCTTTAAACTTTAATTTAGAGATAGTATAGACTTGCTGTGAAAACAGGATTTCTAAAAGCAAGGTTAATCCTTACCACATAATATTTTGGCAAATTATCCTCCTTGTGCTTCAGTTTCATCATTTGTAATATGAATTAAAATAATAGCTTTACAGAGAAATTGAATTGGTAAACATTTTTTAATTTAAGGTTTTTAGTTTGATAGTTCTTATTGTTCCATATTCTTCCATTTGAAACTTGGTAGAAAATATCAAAATCAATTCTGGGAAATAATGATTTTGATAAATGTATTAGGCCATTTTTGCATTGCTGTAAAGAAATACTCAAGACTTGGTAATTTATAAGAAGGGAGGTTTAATGAGCTCATGGTTATGCAGACTGCCCAGGAAGCATAGCAGCACCTGCTTCTGGGGAGGCCTCAGTCATGAAGCTGCCATGAAGCTTCCAATCATGATAAAAGGCAGAGGGGGAGCAGGCACATCACATGGCAAAACCAAGAGCAAGAGAGAAAGGATAGGAGAGGACGTACCACACACTTAAATGACCAGATCTTGTGAGAACTCACTCAGTATCACAAAGGCAGCACCAAGCCATGAGGGATTCATCCCCAGGACCCATATGCCTCCCACCAGGCCTCACCTCCATCACCTTGACCATTAGGGCTTATGATTCAACATGAGATCTTGGCAGGGACATATACCCAAACTATGTCAATAAGAAAAAATATTTTTCAAAAAAAAGAATAAGGTATCAAATTTAAAAATAAATGTTTACTCCTGTAATTTTCCAAAAATTTGGAGGGATGTATAAGTAAAAAGTGAGAGAGGGTATGTGTGCAGGATATTAAAACACTATAAACAAAAATTTTTAAGTATTTATTGTCTATTACATTCCAGCCAGGTATTTTGTTGAAAAATTCATGTTAAGTTGACCCTACTGTGTCATTAGAATTTATGAAAAATATGTTACTGCATTTTATCATGGCCAGACCATATGTTGGGAAGAGTGACTAGTGGTGATTCAGACAGAAAAGATGAAGAACCATGGCATGAGGATCCCCTCACCTCTGCAGCTGACACTATATGCCCTAGGAATTACATATGTTAAGCTGTTGCTATTTTACTTAAGATCATCTCTGAAAACTGTAGTTTAGAAAAGCAAATCTCTATTGCTCTTATGACAAAAATGTAGATGTAAAGTGTAATGCACGAATTTATAAATGAGTACAATATTTTGGACTTAAAAGGCTCAAATGATTGGAGTAAATATTTGTAATCATTTTGGTGCAGTCTTTACAATCATGCCCTTTATGGCATAATATTTGGTTGTATTTTGTATGCAATTTCAGGTTCATTTCATGTTGGCACCTATTTTCTGGGTTCTCAAGGGTACAACATGTGTTTTAGCCTGGTGCCAGTAATATTTTTATATGGTCTCTTTCCTGGTACTTGTAGGAAAATTATTCATGTAATTGGAAGGCAGAAGTTGTCTGTAGTCCAATTATATGTGCATAATTGTTTTTGTTCACTATAACCAATGTTTGACTGTCAGTAGTATAGAGGGCAATGTCTTGGTTTCTTCCTATTTTAATAATTAATTACATTTCCTTCTAATGAAGGGAGGTGGGAATACAGTTTGAAGTTTTTGTCAGACTCAGTTGTTTCAATCTCCTGGTATTAAACAAAATGTATCTGTTGAAAAAGAATGGGAATTTAGTTATACAATTAAATATGCTCTTTATTTTCATTATATAAAGGCAAACTTACTGACCCATCGTGGCAATATCTATACTAGGAATTTGATAACTTTTGTACATAATAAAGAAATTCTTTCATTTCTGAATAGATTCATGCAACAATATTTATATGATTTGTCGCTTGGCCCTTATTAAATGCCAAATACTTCCATGTTATGTCAGGAGAACCCTACTACCTGTTTTCATGGAGAGACAATCCTATCTGCTCACAAATGGCCACCTTCCTCTGTCCAGCAATAGAAAGGGATGGGTACCCTGCCTAGTCCTAGACCAATTGGAAATTGATATAATTTTGTCCTTTGAAACTTCTTTCTTTTTGAAAACTTAAACAGGACTAAAAGCCATTTAAGTAACATTGTCCATAACTGTTCATAGTAATCATAATAATGATTCTGATTTTTGGACATCTACTCTGTGACAAACACTACACAAAGTTTTTTCATGCTTTATCTCATTCATGGCTCACCACTCCATCCCCCAGGAGGTAAGCACTATTTTATCTCGATGAATTTGAGGCTCAGAGTGGTTATGTAACTTGGCCAGGATCACACAGGAAGTTGCAGAATGCACAAGCCTGGGTTTACCTGACTCCAAAGCCCCTGCAAATAGACAATGTGCAGGTGGCCCCTCTCAAGGAAGATTCACTAATGACAGACCTCAGGACTTTGTAGCCTTGTAGTTGATTGCTCTGCTGATTTACAAGGCTCACCCTAGGCGAGGCCTGCTTTAGAAGACTGTGGTTCTGTCTCCACCACTAGCCCCACAGAGTCACTCTGAAGAATGTTTGCAGTAATGCTGAAGAGTTAAAAGTGGGGCTCCAGCAGCAGTCAGGCCTCTGTGTGAATCCAGCCTCTACCACCAGCTTGGTGACCCCGACTAAAAGACCTAATTCTGGCATCCCCATCTATAAAGTAGAAATAATGACAATATTGACCTCCCGGGGTGTTGAAGGATGAAATGGGATAACTCTTGTGACAATTTCGACTTCGTATTTGGTACTAACATTGACTCAGGCCAGGTGATGATGTTGCCATACCAGGCAGATGTAACATGGAACAAGCAGAGTTCAGTCGGCAGATCCCATGGACAGCAAGGGGTGGCAGAGAAAAAGAAGCTTTGGAGCCAGGCAGATTTTAATTCCCATTGCAAAGCTATTTTTGCACATTTTGGGATCTCCAATGAATATTTTGTTCAGAAAAAGCAATTCCTATCTATTTCTGAAGAAATATGATCAGAGCAGAAATGGAATATGGAGTAACTGGAATGTTTTGATTAAAAGCTTAAATGTCTGAATATGATCATGATATTTTCTTAAGTAGTATGCCATTTTATGGCCTGTACTATAATACTTTGTGTAACTGTTTATGTTCACTTATTATTGGCACATGTTTTCTGCATTCTCAAAGGCTGGTACCCCAGTGTTTAATTCACATCACAAAACTCAACTCACAATGTTTTTGCCTTTGGGCAAGTCCATAAAACTCTATGAGCCTCCATTTTCTCACATAAAATTGTGCTATTAATATGAGATACATATAAAGTATATATAAAGGGCTTTGTACGATGTTTAACACCTCAGTTGATTTCAATAAATGGTGGTTGTTTTACTACTTTTCATAAAATCTCCATCGCTTGTTTATGAATGTATTCAACAAGTGGTTTGGGTGCCTCTTACATGCCATGAGCAATGCTACAGGTTGGAGAGAGAATCCCTGCAGTGATAGCACTTGCTTTCTGGAGGAGGAGACAAAGAATAAATAAACCAATAGACAGAATAAAAGAACTACAGAAAGTTTGTGATAAAAGTTTCTAGAAAAACAAGCTGTGAAAGAGAACTTGGTGCTCGTCGCTAAAGAAATGAGACTAAGGCTGAAATTTGAAGGATGACAAGCAGTGGGCCAGGCAAAAAGCATAGGAAACAGCAGGCACAAAGATCTGGAGATGGAAATAAATTTCACTGTTCTGTCTCCAAGCAGAGAAAACCCATAAGGCAGAGGTAAGGGCTGAGCTCAGACATGTGGTCTGGGGCCGGACAGAGCACGGTTTGCTGAAGAGTGGGACTGTGGGACTTCTTATTCTACATATATGGAAGGGTCGTTTATGCATTTTTACATTGGAAAGTGGCAAAATCCAATTTTTAAAAAGAGGATTTTGGCAGCTATGTGGAGAATGGATGAGAAGGAGGCATGTGCACAAATGGCGGACAAGAGGCCCTTTCTAGGGAGACCAGGGGAAGGGTAGTGGTGACTTGGGTTCCAGCAGTAGCGGTGCAATGGACAGGAACTGTTGAGAGCTCTTTCAAGGTTAAACCAACAGGACCTCCTGACGGATTGGCTCTGGGAGTGGTCAAGGAGCAGCAGCCACTGAGTCAACACAAAGACTTATTTCTGATCACAGGTTTTACTACTGATAGAAGAGATGGCTATTTACTATCATGTGAGAGAAATGCCTGACTAAATGTCAAGTGTGTTGGGTCAACTCGGATGACTGAAGAGTGGGAGTGGTTTGGTGATCTTATTTGGGTGGATCTTGGCATTTTTCTAGTATTGTCTAGGTGATAACTCACAATTTCCCTTTGCATGGACTTGACATGCCATACTGGAGCAAAAAGGAAAAATGCTTGCCCCTATACATACTTACTAATACCTCCTCCCATAATTTGAACCAAGCGGACAAACTTAAGAGAAGCTCTACTGTAAGAAATCACCATGACATGGAAGTTGCCAGGGACAGAAGAGTGTGAACAATGGAGAGTTACTGTTGAATATACACAGAGTTGCAGTTTGGGAATATGAAGAAGTTCTAGAGATGGATGGGTAATGTTGTGCAACAATGTGCCTAGACTCGCTGCCACTGAACTGTACATTTAACAGTGATTTAAATGGTAAATCGTATGTTACATAAAACTGTACATAAAATCTCATCCAAATTTTTCAAACTTCAACATCAATCCTTTTAAACCCACTCATCATGGGGCACAAAGGGTCCAGGAACAACATGCTGATTGAAAATAATGATTCTCATCTCACGAAATGTAGCATTGTAAAACAAACAGCCATCAACAGCTGGTCTGTACTTAATATTTTGATATTTTGTTCATGATTAGTTTTTGTGCATTACTTTTCATCTTTTGAAATTATGCATTAAAATATTATTTATTTTGAAAGCTGGTTTTTTTTTTTTTTTTTTTTTTTTGGTGTTCTCTTAAACTTTGTGCCAAAGGCACAAAATGTATTTTCAAGTATCACTTTTTTGTTTCTGGTTTGAGAACCATTCCCCAACTGCTTAGCAGCTTTGCCGTGGACCAAGCATCTCTCAGAAACATACATTTTCTCAGGCCCAACCTGGGGAATAAGATACACTGGTCCCTGTAGTACCCGAGCCTCTCTAATCCTGCCAAAGCTCTCTTTTGTCCCCTCAATCCCACTCTTCTCCCCTCCTGAAGAATACAAGTTAAGGTAGGAGGGAATAAGAACCCACTCACTGTTGAGTTCTCCTCTCCTCTCCTGCTCTCTCTCTCTCTCCGTTGTTGTTGTTGTTGCTATTGTGCACTCCTGTGCCTCTAACCTGTCCATAAGGGTGACTTCTACTCCGTGTGGCAAGAAAGTGGCATTAGTCCAGTCTATGGTTTGAATTCTGTGCAGGAAAACTTCTTTATTTTTTCCGTAAAGTGCCTAGTTTTTGCAAAAATACAAAACTATTTTGTTAAAAGCACTTTGGCTTCCTGGTTATTACTCCTGCCACAGTTTTATAAAATCTATTCAGAAATGTAGTTGAGAGCTTGCTGTAAACTTTTTGTGGCCACCCCCCTCCCCCCAATCCCCATGAAGCAGTTACTGGTTAGGGAAGAATAATAGGTTTAAGGAATATGGAGTGCCAGGGACAGTCACGTAGTATATATAATATCATCATCCCACGAGGTAAGATTAAATAAGCTCATGGTGAAGTATAAAGTACCCTAAGTTCTAGCTGCAATTACCCCCAGGAAGGACTGAGGACTTCATGAAGAGATTGCATTGTGTGGTGCTTAAAGACATGAGCTTGGAAACCAGACAGCCTAGGTCTGAACCTCAGCTCATCCAACCCCTCCTATGTGACACTAGCGTGCTAATTCATGCCTCTGAGCCCATTTTCTCTTTTTCCAAAACTTCACTAATAATTGTGATCCCCAGCTTACAAGGCCCCTAGCTCATGAGAACACTAAGTTCATCCAAGTCCTTTTCCTCACCTTTAAAATTTGATCTCTAGCACCAAGGATTAAACATGAGGGTGAAGATCTGGGCCCAGTGACTGGCATATAAGTGTTCAATAAATTCTGGCTCTTATTTTCTCCATTTATGAAAAAATAATATCTTCCATGACTGAGTCATAGTTTGTTAAAAGACTGATGCCATGTTATAAATATGAAATGTTATAATGTGAAATACTATTAATATATACAATAAAGGTCTAGGTCAATGTAACAAATTCTTATACAATGATTTTTTAATATTATTCAATGACTAATAATCAATTGTAAAGCAGTCAAGAAATCAAATCCTTTAATGTTCTTCAGTCATGTCAAATATCCTGTGATTATTGCAGGGGTCCACAAGGCCTTCGGGTAATAATTCATGTGTTTTCCCATTCAGCAAATATTTGAGGAGCACCTGCTATGTAACATACATGGTTCTGGCATTATTCTAGGGATACAACAGCAAGTCAAAAAGCCAAAATATTTTAACTTTAGATATAGTAACTGTGAAATATCTATAATGAACCAAATTAAGGTTCATGTGGGCGGCTGAATATATGATTCTAGAGTTGTAGAAAGAGGGAAGTCTGGCTTAGAAATATAAATTCAGGAGAAATCAGAATATATATGTTACATAAGGTAAGCTAGAAGCCAGCTTAAAATTTAATACTAATCTTTTCAAGGTTCAAAATGCTGATTTATTTTTTCTTACCAGGAACAGGAAAACAAAGACATCATCTCCAGTTACTGTGTTAAGAAGACAGTGTTGGGGAAGACAGAGTTTGGGGAAGGAAGGCAAAAGTCACCTAGGAGAACTCAGAAAGATAATCAAATTGAAGGAAAAAATTACTACTTGTTTATCTTTTTAACAAGTAAGTTAGCTTTTAAGGGAAAAGTACATTTTATAAACTTGGCAAATGCTTAGTGGGTCCTTAATTTGGCTGATGGATCTTTATATAATTTCAGAAAAAAACGAAAAAGACTTTCAGATTGTTTTATGTTCTCTTTAGTAGATAACATAATAAAGAAGGAAACAGCAATCACTTCAAGTTCTATCACTAAAAGATCATGACTAATATAAAATTGGGGCATTTTCTCAGCTTCCTTTTCATATATGATACCTATCATTTTAATCAAGATTTGAATATTACTATATGTCAAATTTTGAGCTTCATTTTAGGCTCACTAGTATATAAAAGATTCTTCATAGGTTATTTAATTTTATTCTTTTTTTTTTTTTTTTTTTTTTTTTTTCTGAGACAGAGTCTCGCTCTGTCACCAGGCTGGAGTGCAGTGGCAAGATCCCAGCTCACTGCAAGTTCCGTTTTCCGGTTTCAAGCAATTCTCCTGTCTCAGCCTCTGGAGTAGCTGGGACTACAGGCACGCACCACCGTGCCCGGCTAATTTTTTGTACTTTTAGTAGAGACGGGGTTTCACCATGTTGGCCAGGATGGTCTCGATCTCTTGACCTCGTGATCCGCCTGCCTCGGCCTCCCAAAGTGCTGGGATTACAGGCGTGAGCCACCGCGCCCAGCCTCTTGTTCTTTTTTGAGGCAATGTCTCACTCAATCACCCAGGCTGGAGTGTCATTTTGGCTTACTTCAACTTCTGGCTCCTAGGCTCAAGTGAGCCTTCCACTCAGCCTCCCAAGTAGCTGGGGCCACAAGCGCACGTCACTATGCCTAGTTACTTTTGTAATATTCTTTAGAAAAAGGATTTTTAACATTTGGTGAATGTTTGACTAATGGGATATATACAATGTTCTATTAAATGTTCCTCAAGTTTGAAAACTGAAGTTGTGTCCACTTTCAGATTAACAATATGTGTATATGTTATATAATTTTATTTTTATTTCATCTCTGATTTCCTTAGAAAAAGAATCCTAAAAGTAAGATTAATAGATCAAAAGGTATAAATATTTTTATATGTATGATCTAATTACCTTAAGAAACATGCTACCAATTTACCCTCTCAACATCAGGAAAAGAGAACTCATCTCAATATTTGCACTAGAACATTTGGTTGTTACTCACAGATATATTAGACAAACTATAACACAATCCTTTATTTGTACCTTTTTATTATGAAAAATGTTAAATTATCTATTAATTCTGCCTTTCTTAGCTTTTCTAACATCCTAGAAAATATTAATAGTTATCTTTTTCATTTATACTAGTTATGTATTCTATTTTTTCTTATTGAATTATCTTGAATTTCCAAAACAATTTTGAATAGTAATGATTACAGTGGTCAGTGTCTAGAAGCAAAATTTCTGAAAGCAAATCTGTGGTATGCAGCAATTCCATCAGAGCAACTCGAAAGAAAATTACATGAGTTATAAAGCAGATATTGAAAGAAAAATATAAAATTATACAGTCTATGGGTGGTTAGAATATGTTTGCCACTTGAAAAGAAACAGCAATATTTACTCATATTGGCTTTATTCTAGACTTATTTTTGCTGATCTCCTTTGAGAATGAATAAGGTTTCCTGTATATTTTTGGACTAAAGCAAATTAAAGGCTTTTCATCCAAAATGGATTCAAAATAATTTTGTGGATCATATCTTAACATGTATTTCTAGCTGTCTCCGTAATTTAGAAAAACTAGTTTCTTTAACAAATTAGCATAAAAATTTCTAAAGCACTGTATTCTTTTTTAACAACCCAAATAAACATAGCACATTCTTATTACTAATTTTGTTCTGAACAACACATATCTTTGTGTTCTTTAACTAAACTATGCATTTGACCAGTTTAAGTAGCTAGAAGATATTTCTGAAGCTCTTTTTCATATTAAAAGAATTCATTATACAATAGCTTTTATATGACCTGAAGTTGCTCTTCATAATTTTTGGAATCCTAAAGATGTCCTGTAAATTATACACTTCATTCCTCCAAATTTGACTTTCACTTCATCAACCAGATAGGGAGTGTGTGGTAGAAAATGTAAATGCTCGATGTTCTTCTGAGACACACATAAATATAGATTTGTTGGAATTACTACAGCTATCTGTCAGCCTCATGGCTTTTGGAGCCAAAATTCCCTAATTCCAAAATTATGAGCATGTGACAAAATGTGGTTTTATATTGCTAGGACTTTCATATATACAAGTTAATAGACTAAAAAAAATGGACTTGGGCTAATGAGAAGGATATCTTAATTCATCCTTTAGCAATCACTTGAAAATGTAACTCTTAGACTCATTCTGTTTTAGAGCTAGAAGCATCTGAAAGCAAATACATGAATCTTGTGTTTTTAGTCAGAGAAATTTACAATGGAAATAGAGACAGAAATGTTTTTACTGGGAGTAAGCAGCCACCCCATATTTCCTCTCCTCCTCTTTTCTCCTTTTGCTGGTTGGCAAGCCCACCTACTCATATTCCACAACATCCTTATTGTTTATTTTCATTTTAGAGGCAGACTTTGTAATAGGACACACTAGTGGGCAAATTCCAGTTGTATACTCCTAAGCAAATTGTTTAAATTATCTGACTCCAAGTTTCCTCATCTGTAAAATGGGGTAGAAGTTGGGAAGGGGGGGTCACAAAAGTACCAAATTCATTGGGTTTTCATGTGAATAAACTGTATTTAAGAGCCTGATATAATACCAGCAGGCATGAATTTTACAGAGAGAGTTGATTATGCTTTATAGTATAATTTCCCCCAGGATATAATGTAGACCAACTAGAGGTTTTGAAATGAAAAGAAAGTCCCAACAAATATGTCTGTTGATATCATTTTCATAAAATAATTACATAAAAAACACTTTCATGGAACAGGTATGGTGGCTGATGCCTGTAATCTCAGCACTTTGGAAAGCCACGGCAGTTGGATTATCTGAGGTCATGAGTTTGAGACCAGCCTGGCCAACCTGGTTAAACCCCATCTCTATTAAAAATGCAAAGAAAAATCAGCTGGGTGTGGTGGCGTGCACCTGTAGTTCCAACTACTCTACTCAGGAGGCAGAGGCAGGAGAATCACCTGAAACCAGGAGGCGGAGATTGCAGGGAGCTGAGATCTTGTGACAGAGTGAGATTCTGACTCAAAAAAAAAAAAACACCAAAATAACAACAACTAAAATACTTTCGTGTGTATCAGTTTTTCTCATTCATGTAAGGCATACAACTCTAATATAGAATAATTTTTTTAAGTAAGGTAAGCAGAGCATGTGATTATTTTGTGTGAAAACAGTAACAAATTGTTTTTGCTTTATTAATACTATTTTTATTTTAAGATATACTCAAAATATAACTGAAACACCAAACTCTGGGTTTTGTGATGATAGTGAATTTTCTTTTAAAATACATGTAATTAAGAAAACGCAGACTGATCAAAAACAATTAGTAAATAATAGTAGACATTGCACACAAATATGGTGCCACCAAAACTCGTGTTAAAATTTGACCCTGAAGATAGTGGGAGATGGGGACTAGTGGAAGGTGTTTGAATCATGCAGGTGGATCCCTCATGAATGGATCAATGCCCTCCCTCAGAGGTGAGTGAATTCTTACTAATGCTAGAGCAGGTTGTTAAAAAGATCTGGTTTCTTTGGTTCCTTTCTCTTGCTTCTTCTCTCACCACGTGATCTCTGCACACATCTATTCCCCTTGCACTTTCTGCCATAAGTTGAAGCAGCCTGAGGCTCTCACCAAATGCAACTGTCCAATTGTGAACCATCCAGACCAGAATCGTGAGCCAAACAAACCTTTTTTCTTTATTAATTGCCCAGTCTCAGGTATTCCGTTACAGCAACACTAAATGGACTCAGACATGTGGCAAGAAGTATGAATTTGGTACGAGTCACTGCGATTTGGAAAACATTAACCTAGGGGAATGATCAAAAGTAGAGGTGGTTGTTGGCTGTGCGAAGTAGCTCATGCCTGTAACCTCAGTACTTTGGGAAGCCGAAGTGTGTGGATCACTTAAGGCTAAGAGTTGGTAACCAGGCTGGCTAACATGGCAAAACCTCATCTCTAATAAAAACACAAAAGTTAGCTAGGTGTGGCAGTATGTAACTGTAATCCAGCTACTCAGGAGGCTGAGGCACAAGAATCTCCTGAACTCGGGAGGCGGAGGTTGCAGTGAGCCAAGATCACACCACTGCACTCCAGCCTGGGTAACAGAGCAAGACTCTTTCTCAAAAACATAATAATAAATAAAAGAAAGAAAAAAAAAGTAGAGGCTGTTGTCATTCAGAATCTCAAAAGAGAACTTACAATCATTTTATGGAATAGTTTAAGATTAAGGTCAACATGTTATCCACTAAAATAATATTATATGCTGCTCTATTAGTCTATATTCCTTCTCTTTTTCTCTTTCATTTCCTTCATTCTTGTTTTTGCTACAGTAATTTGTATAATAGGTATTTGTTTTTTCTCATGAACAAAGATTTATCTCTCATTGCAAATTAGACTCCGTATGAACAGAGGTTTTCTGGATAGTGTTTCATAACATTACATAATACAAGACAGAAGAGTTAAAGTGAAGGGCTACAGCTCATTTTCTAGATGGACCAATAACTTGGGCAAACACTGAATTTAACAAGAATAAAGAAATTCTACATGATCCAAGAATACAAGTTTCAGTTTAGGCCTCTACCTTGCTCTTGCGTAAGGCAATTGCTAGCACTTAAGGTTAAAGTTGCATTAATGTTCTTTGGAGAAAATACAATCCCTGGTAATTTGAATGAAATAATTTAGTTATTATTTTCTCAAAATAATATGAAAATGAAGTGTAAGTACAAATCTCTTTATTTTTTAAGAAAAAATTATTCATTGCCAATTTCCAATTCTATTTTTTCCATAATTTTGTTTTAATTTTTTCTAGATTTTTTTCTATTTATTTTCACTTTTTTGCAATTCAAAACATTATTAAAAATGTGGTTAAGATTTAGTCTAAGGATCTATTTCTTGCTAAAAGAAATATACCTTTTTAGCTTAGGTTTCCCTTTTGAAAAAGCTCAAAGCAATTTTATTGGCAAAAATCTTCCCTTAGCCTAAGGCAAAAACTAGTGAAATTATGCCATATGAAAGAGATTATTAAATATTTTATTTTGCTTTTTGAAAAAGTCATGAGCAAACATTTACAAGGTTCTTCTTTATACTGAAGTTTATTTTTATAAACCTTTACTAAAGAAGTGCTTGTCCTCTTCCTAATCATATTTCTTTAGTATGTCTTCAGGACTTATTAAAATTCAACAGATAATTAAGGAGCCCTGTTTTTCCAGGTTAAATAAAAGTGTGACCCTGTATGCTCTGTGGAAATCCTGCTTTATTGTGTCCTTGTCTTTCAGTATTGTCCATAGTCTCAAACATGTTCTGTAGAGTTAAAATGTATTTACAAAGAATGCCTTCTGGGGAATGTGTGGTTATTGGCACAGCCTTGGTTCCTTTATAATTTCAGTTGTTATTTAATCCAGAGCAATAGAACTAGGTTTGTGGAATAATAAAACACATATTCCTTACTGAAACACCACCTGAAAATACACATCCTTCCATAAATTGAACTGTTCAGTTGGTATTTTTTCCTGTTTGATGTAAGAGAATAACAGCATTAACATCTGAATGTCTACAATATGCATGCACAATTTAAGGGCCTTATATATGTTTTCTCAATTACATTTTCATAACATGTGGATGCTACATTGTTTCATGAAGTTCATCATTCATGGATTAAGTTGGCATATTTTTCTAAAAGCTTTTAAAAATATATTTTAACAAAACTAGAATATGGTACATAGTCTCTTAGGAAAATGTATTTCAAAATTGTACATCATGGGCTGGGTATGGTGGCTCACACCTGTAATCCCAGTACTTTGGGAGGCTGAGGTGGGCAGACCACCTGAGGTCAGGAGTTTGAGACCAGTCTGGCCAACATATGAAACTCCACTTCTACTAAAAATACAAAAATTAGCTGGGCATGATGGCGCACACCTGTAATCCCAGCTAATCGGGAGGCTGAGGTGGGATAATCGCTTGAACCCACAAGGCAGAGGTTGCAATGAGCCGAGATCATGCCACTGCACTCCAGCATGGGCAACAGAGACTCCATCTCAAAATACACACAAACACACACACACACACACATACACACACACACACACACACACACACACACACACACATATATATATATCACGTGTATGATGGACAGATTTTCTTAAGCAATCTCGTAGTAGCTGAGACTTCTGTATAGTCTATATGGTCTATATGTTTATAGTCACAGATGCCCAGTTAATAAATAATTTGTTTTTCTACTTCAGTTAGTTAGTTTAGGGAGGTGCAGAAAAAGAGACTGTGGGGATAACATTATTATTCTGCACAATGAACAATCCAATCAAATGATAGTCTTAAACAGTTTATATGCCCCCCATTCCCACACTGCTCTGTGCAGACAAAAACATATTTGGCTTGTCTTGCCTCAAACAGTTTATAGGAGGAAAGCCAAAGAGGCAAGGCCCAGTCAAATTTTTTGTGTGTGGAGACAAAACAAACACCCAAAGCCAGGGATAGTCACCAAAACAAAGTTGGAAACAGGCACAAAAATGGATTAACATGAAAAGAGTGGATGGCAGTTGCACAAGAGATGGATGGTCATGTTTGAGAGTCTTAGTGGTTCAAAACTGACCCTAGTTAATGCACCTATCTTTAGGTAGCTCTAGGACTTTGAATTATCTTATACTGAAGATCACAGATTGGCAAACTATAACTCACAGACTCAATCTGGCTTATAATCGTTTGTGTAAATAAAGTTTGATTGGAACACATATTAATTTACTTATTTTCTATGGCTCCTTTCACACTAGAGTGACAGAGTTGAGTGATTGAGCGAGGCTCTCTAGCCCACAAAGTCTAAGATATTCACAATAGAGTTCTTCATATAAATTGTTTTCTGATTCCTCCTGTATAGAAATCTTATAACAGGATACTAAATGTCCTCATTTATATCTTCTGATAATAGATACAGCTATAAAGTTAGATGCACACAAATATGTGCATGCATAATGTATACAGATAAGTATGTATGTGTGATAATTATGACCCTTATGTTTGATAAAAGATCCTTCTTGACCCACAATAGATATTAGTCTCTCTATTAAATTTTACTTTAAGAATCTATATACTATTTCCAAGTCTTGACAAATAGCTTATAATTTTCAAAATAGAAAGCCCATGCTTCAAAGCAGTCTCAAATATTTTTTCATCAATTTTTAAAATACTGATTATATGGAATCATTCAAATGAGTTGTGAATTGGTTTTGATTATGTTTTAAGTATTAGTGTTTAGAACTTTTACTTCTATTAAATTTAAGCTAATTTAGTATGACATCACCATGAATATTATATAGTTTCTTATGATCATTTTAATGATATACGTATCATTAGCATTATTATTACAATGTTTGCTCATACTCTTTTTGGGGATTAGTTGATATTTAGGTCATGCAATTATGAAATAACTTATCATCCATGACTTTGAGACCAAGGAATGTTGTGTATCGAATTTAGCCTATATAAAAAATTAATGGACCTTATATTGACCTGGATTCATGTAGACATCTTTCCATATGGCAGTTTTGATCTTGTCAATATTCAGAGATACCTGGTAGACACAGAAGACCAGATGGGAAGGAACTACTCTGACTTGATACAATTAATCTTCTTCGGGTTCAAGCATAAGAATATAAATTATAGTAAGGATTATACATAATTTGATGAGTTTAGAAGTCCTCATGTTAAACAGGTCTGACTCTCTTATGCTTCTGAGCATGATGGAGTAGTGACAAGAGATTTACATCCCTGTCATAAACAACAAGCATCTGAAAAATATCATAAGAAATAACATCAGATAAAATGCAGCACAAGACTATAGTCCCTGAAAGAAGGGAAACAAAGAAGAAAGCTCTACGATTGCCCTGGATTTTTAACTGAGGCACTTTTTGGAGAGCACTGTATTTCTATACTGCATAGCACAACAGTCTGCCTGAGTTGAGGAGCCAGAGCCCAGAGTTTGGTAAGCTGGAAGCAGCAAGAGTATGATAGAATAATGGAAAGAAGGGAACTTAAGAGAAAGAATCTCCAAAAGTCTGCAAAGAGTTACTTTGAGTCTTTAGCACACTACTAATTGCTCATGTGTAGGGTGAGAATTCATGAGACCATCAAAACCAAAACAAAGCAAAACAAATAGCAACAACAAAAAATATCAGTGAAAGAAAAACTACCTGGTAGCTAAAAGTGGAAAAATTCCCAGAGCTCTCATAGCCTGGGAGATACTCAAGTTTGAACCAATTAGAGTGACATGACTCTAAACAATGGGGCATTTGGTAGATATCAAATAAGTGTCACCACATAATAGATTTGCTAAACAAAGCCCTACATGAAATGTTATCCTAGAACCTTCCTTACCAAAATGTTAAAATTAGGCTGAAAGCCCAAAACTTCACTGAAGGGCAAATAATAAAATAAAGTAGCAACACTTTTTAAAGAAATAAAAATCCAGACACTTAACAATATCTAAAAATTGAAGCATCTAATCACAAATTACTACGCACACATAGTGTAGCAGAAGCAGGAAAATGTGACCTATGACCAGAAAGAAAAGTTTTCATGACTATGTTAAATGACTTAAAGAAAAATATGAGCGTAATGAGATAAAAATGGATTTTGTAAATGGACAAAAAAATGGAACTTCTAGAGATGAAAATCTAAAAGCTAAAAGAAGAAATTCACCAAATGGGCTTAATAGGAGATTAGACATTGTAGAAAAATAATCAATAAGCTTGAAGAACATAGTAATAGAATAGAAATTATCCAATTGTAGGCACAAACAAAAAAAACTTGAAGATAATAAACAGAGACTTAGTTACTTGTGGGACAATATCAGGCAGTCAAATCTGCATGTAGCCAGACTCCAGAAAGGGAGGAGAAAGTAGAAGACAAAAAAAGTATTTAAAGAAATAATGGTCAAAATATGTTCACATTTTATGAGACTATAAGTGCACATAGCCACGAAGCTCAATGAATAATGTGTAGGATAAATAAAAAGAAAACTATATCGATTATATCCAATTATAATCAAATTTTTGAAAATTGATAATAAAGAGAAAAATATTAACTGATGCCAGAGAAAAAGACGTATTCAATACAGGGAATCTATTGTAAATATGGTGACTATAGTTAGTAACAATGTATTGTACTCTTGAAAATTGCTAGAAGAATAAACATTACGTGTTCTCATCACAAAAAGAAATAAGTACGTAAGCTACTGCTCATATTAATTAGTTTTATTTAGCCATTCCACAGTGTATACATATTTCAAAATATCACATTCTACATGATAAATATATCCAATTTTTATTTGTCAATTAAAATAAATAAATACAGGGAAACAAAAGTAAGAACTACTACTAACTTCTCATCAGAAATAATTCTAACCAGGAGACAATGGAAAAACCTCCTTTTTCCATTTTTCCAATGAAAAACCCTCCTTTTTCCATTTTTCCAATGAAAAACCCTCATACAATTAACTTAGAATTATATATCCAATGAAAATATTCTTTAAAAATGAAAGTACTATAGGTTTTAGACAAAATCTGACAGATTTGTGCCAATAGACCTGTACTTTCAGAAATGTTAAAGGAGCCCAGACATGGTAAATATATGGAAAAATTTAAAATACTTTGATTTCTTGGTTTTAAACATTTTTTTAAAAGATAGTTGACTGCCTAAAGTAAAAATAGCAACAATATATTAGGAAGGTTATAGCATGTGTAGAAATAAAATTACGGCAACAAGAGCACAAAGGATGATAGAAGAGAAATGGGAAGTTTTACATTATACATGATGCAATATTTAAATGCAGAAAATGATAAGTTGAAGATGTATGGTAATCCTAGAACAACCATTAAAATATAAAGCAAATAAGTATAGCTTAAAAAGCTAATGGGCTGATGGCGGAGATTAATTGGAATTCTAAGAAGAAACAACCATCCCCAAAAGGCAGTAAAAGAGAGTAGATGGGACAAGTAGAAAACAATGAGTAAGATAATAAGCTGTGAAACACTGAAACATTAAACATAAATAATCACATATATTGGTCCATTTTTATGCTACTGATAAAGACATACCCAAGACTAGGAAGAATAAGAGGTTTAATTAAAGTTACATTTCCACATGTCTGTGGAGGCCTCAGAATCATGGTGGGAGTTGAAAGGCACTTCTTACATGGTGGTGGCAAGAGAAAATGAGGAAGATGCAAAATCAAAAACCCCTGATAAAACCATCAGATCTTGTGAGACTTATTCACTACCGTGAGAGCACTATGGGAGAAATCACCCCTATGACTCAAATTATCCCCCACCAGATCCCTCCCATAACACATGGGAATTATGGCAGTAAAATTCAAAATGAGATTTGAGTGAGGATACAGCCAACCCGTATTGTTCCACACCTTGCACCTCCAAATCTCATGTCCTCACATTTCAAAACCTTCTCAACAGTCCCCCAAAGTCTTAACTCATTTCAGCATTAACCCAAAAGTCCACCATCCAAAGTCTCATCTGAGACAAGGCAAGACCTTTCCACCTATGAGACTGTGAAATCAAAAGCAAGCTATTTATTTCCTAGGTACAATGGAGGCACAGGAATTGGGTAAATACAACCATTCCAAATGAAATAAATTGGCCAAAACAAAAGGCTATAAGGCCCATCCAAGTCCAAAATCCTGTGGGGCAGTCAAATTTTAAAGCTTCAAAATGATCTCCTTTGACTTCATGGCTCACATCTAGGTCATGTTCATATAAGAGGTTGGTTCCCATGGTTTTGAGCAGCTCTGCTCCTGTGGCTTTCCAGGGTACAGCTCCCTGCCAGCTGCTTTGAGTGCTTTGGGCTAGCCTTGAGCATTTGCAGCTTTTCCAGGTGAATGGTGCAAGCTGTAGGTGGATCTACCATTCTGGGATCTGGAGGATAGTGGCCCTTTTCTTATAGCTCCACTAGGTAATGTCCCAGTAGGGACTCTGTGTGGGGGCTCTGACCCCAAATTTCCCTTCCACACTGCCTTAGCAAAGGTTCTCCATGAAAGCCCTGCCCCTGCAGCAAACTTCTGCCTGGGCATCTAGGCATGCCCATACACCTTCTGAAATCTAGGCAGAGGTTCCCAAACCCCAGTTCTTGATGTCTGTGAACTCACAGGCTCAAGACCACATGGAAGCTGCCAATGCTTGAGACTTGCACCCTCTGAAGCCATGGCCCAAGCTCTACATTGGCCTCTTTCAACCACAGCCAAAGCAGCTGGGAACACAGGGCACCAAGTCCCTAGGCTGCACACAGCACAGGGATGCTGGGCCCTACCCATGAAACCGTTTTCTCCTAGACCTATGAGCCTGTGATGGGAGGGGCTGCCATGAACTCTGACGTGTCCTGCAGACATTTTCTCCATTGTCTTGGGGATTAACATTCAGCTACTCATTGTTCATGCAAATATCTGCAGCCAGCTTGAATTTTTTCTCAGAAAATGAGTTTTAATTTTCTATCACATTGTCTGGATGCACATTTTCTATTCTTTAATGCTCTGCTTCCCTTATAAAACTGAATGCCTTTAACAGCACTAAAGTCACCTCTTGAATTGTTTTCTACTTAGAAATTTCTTCCACCAGATGCCATAAATCATCTCTCTCAGGTTCAAAGTTCCACAAACCTATAGGGCAGAGGGCAAAATGTCACCAGTCTCTTTGTTAAAACATAACAAGAGTCACCTTTTCTCCAGTCCCCAACAAGTTCCTCATCATCATCTGAGACAACCTCAGCCTCAACCTTGTTGTCCACATCACTATCAGGCTTTTGATCAAAGCCATTCAATGGGTCTCTAGTAAGTTCCAAATTTTTCCACATTTTCCCGTCTTCTTCTGAGCCCTCCAAACTGTTCCAACCTCTGCCTGTTACCCAGTTCCAAAGTCACTTCCACATTTTCAGGTATCTTTTCAGCAATTTCCCACTCTATTGGTACCAATTTTCTGTATTTATCCATTTTCAAGCTGCCAAAAGAGACATACCTGAGACTGGCAAGAAAAGAGGTTCAATTGGACTTACAGTTCCACATGGCTGGGGAGGCCTCAGAATCATGGCAGGAGGCAAAAGACACTTTTTACATGGTGGCAGCAAGAGAAAATGAGGAAGATGCAAAAGGGGAAACCCCTGAAAAAACCATCAGATCTAGTGAGACTTATTCACTACCATGAGAACAGTATGGGGGAAACCACACCCATGATTCAAATTATCTCCCACTGGGTGCCTCCCACAACACATGGGAGTTATGGGAGTACAACTCAAGATGAGATTTGGGTGGGGACACAGCAAAACTATATTATCATGCAATTGAGAAATTTGCCATGGGACTGTATTCTAATGACTTCAACATAATTATTGATACCAACCATTACTTTCTTTTGTCACATTTTCCTAAAAATATTTTTTATTTAATAAATTGATTGCATTCCATAAGGGTACAATATTTTGGAAATGACATTTCAATTTTCTTTTAGATTAATTTCATAAAATGACTTAAAAAGCTTATTACAACATTTTTTTCATACAGATCAAAAAGTCACTTGAGAGAGAAAAAAATCTGAGAAGACAAAGGCTTTGTTAAAAAAAAAAAGAATTAGAGAAAAACTGTAAATGTTTTGATTATGGAATGTGTAGACGTGTATTTTGTTTGCCACACTGGCTCCAAGTAACTGTGTGACCTTATCCATGTCATTTGACCTCTCCCATGTTTGTTTCCTCTTTTGTAAAATGAGAGGTGGTCTGTATCATTAAGGCTCTTTGGAACCAAAGATCGAATTAAAGCATAATTGATATAGTAATAATGGCCAATATTTTTTAAATGTACTCCTGCTTTTATTATCTTTGTTGGCTTTGGGAATTAGAAAAAGAAAGTCTCAGAGTCCAAGATAGATAGATTCATTCATTCATTCATATTCGTGTATTTTTTTTAAATAATTTCAACTTTAAATTGAAGGGGTAAATGTGCAGGTTTGTCACATGAGTATATTGTGCGATACTGAGGTTTGGGATATGACTGATCTCATCACCCAGGTAGTGACCATAATACCCAACAGTTTTTCAACTTTTAGCCCCACCCACCCTGCCACCTCTCCACTTTAGTATTCGCTGGTCTACAGTTACCATGAGATAGTTATATAAATCTGGTATCATTATGTCCTTTATCCTTGACTTTTAATTTGCAAGCCTCAGACTTTTGAACTGAAAAATCTTTTCTCCCTGAACTACTCTCCATCTGGATTTTGAATGACTAGTTACCTCTCCATTTGCCTCATGCTGTTGGCATCCATATTGCACTCCTTCCTAGACCCTGCTTGTGAATCCATTCTACAGCCTGTCTTCCACTGAGCTAAATGCTCTATTTTAGAAAACCAGGTATAGTGTTCACTCTGTAGCCGCAGAAGTGAAGATAACAGCTTGGTCCTGATGCCTTGACTGTCAGTTACCTCTACTCTCTAATCATTGCTCTTGGGCTTTTCATCCCCTAAGATATTGTTTGAAAGACAAATTTAATAAGGCATTGATAGTCTACACTAAGAATATAAAATAACTGGTCTATTTTTAAGGTGAATTCAGAACATGACTTCCAAAAGGCCTAAATATAAGTTTACTTGAGAGGGAAAAAAGGGTTTCAGAAACGAACAGGTTAGACAAACACTGGATTAATGAAGGCTAAACATATTCTTTTACTGCAAGATTTTTTAAAACCTTCAATATGGCAACGAGAATTGTAAAGTGGCAATAAAATTCAATCTCCACAATTTTATCATTTGTTACTTTCCCTTAAATTTGATTGGGCTATAGCTTAATACAAAGCAACATGATGAATTTAAGAAATTATAATTTAACCATCTGCCTACTGCAATAAATAGAAATGAAAAGTCTTTATTATGCAATTGATTTTGGAAAGTATTACTGGGACTTGTTTTTAGAAGGACAAGGCCCAGCAATGACCTTCCAATAATATTGTCTCTTTTCTCTGAAACCCCTAAGAAATTGGCACCTTTAACTTTATGCTTTAAATCTATTTGTGTTATTACCACCCAACAGGCTGTATATTTTCTGTGGGTCAGAACACTGTCTCATTCATTATTATATCCAAGAAGCCAGGTGCATTGACAGTATTTACCTCTACTGATCATCCTTTTATTTACCCTCACCAATTAGACTTAAATTTTTTTGAAGACCATCATTAATCTACATAAAATAGCACCGGTACAGCCTGTAAAGGTGATCTAAATGTTGCACTTGAAAACCAACAGAGACTAGAATTTTACTAAGTTATCTTAACTAAAAGGGAGGTAGATTTAAGTTTCATTTTCAAATGAAGTTTTTATATTTTCTTTTTCAGAAACAGTTAGTTTTAGATAGCTTAGATTTCAGTGTTTCTGGAGGTAAGGATTTTAAATAGGTGAACTAGTTCTTGACTTGTGGACAGAAATTTCATTTACAAAAGAGTCTTCTTGAACATTTCAGTACAGAACTTTCTTTCTTCCACATACAGCAACATAGTTACATGAGAAACAATCAACATATTCACTTGTAATAGCAGAATCAACAACTTTTTTTTGTTGTTTATTTCTAGACATTTAAATTTGTTCATTATTGTGATGTTAACTGGGTATCATTGTTGATATGATTTGGCTATGTCTCCAGCCAAATCTCATCTTGAATTGCAGCTCCCATGATCCCCACGTGTTGTGGGAGGAACCCAGTGGGAGGTAATTGAATCTTGGGGGCAGGTTTTCTTGTGCTGTTCTCATCATAGTGAATAAATCTCACAAGAACTGGCAGCTTTATAAAACGCAGTTCCGCTGCACATGCTCTCTTGCCTGCCACCATGTAAGATGTGCCTTTGTTCCTCCTTTGCCTTCCACCATGATTGTGAGGCCTCCTCAGCCTTGTGGAACTGTGAGTCCATTAAACCTCTCTTTCTTTATAAATTATGCAGTCTCAGGTATTTCTTCATAGCAGTATGAAAATGGACTAATACACACAGCATATGTACAATGATGAGAATGATTTTTCTTACGTTTTAATAATGATGAAAAATGTATATACACATGAAACAGGTAACAAAACTACTTTGACTGTTTAGAAGCAAGAAGGACATTTCCTCCTCGTTTTGAATAATTTTTAATGATCTCACAATCAATTCTATTCACTTTTCTTTTCAATTTCCTTTCACGTTAATGAGGGGAAGCTTTTAAAGGACTAATTCAATGCTGATGAAAGTAAAAGCAGTTAAATTTCATGAATTGAATATGTAAAAACATATTAACCATCATGGACTTGTCTTTTCAAAGTGATCAGACTTTTTTAAATGTCACGTAGTGTAGGAGTCAAACCCACATTATGTCATATGTACATCCTAGTTTAAGCACATCAGGCCAATGACCTTCTTGAAGTTATATGTTTAATATTTTCTTAATATGTAGTACATTTAACAAAATATTTAATTATTAAAATAGTTTTTAAAACAAATAGAAGAGTAAAATGCCTAGATACTTCTATTTTCTTTAAACTTAGGGAAAAGTGTAAGTATGCAAAGGTATCAGGTCAAAAGAACATTTAGAATGTCTAAAGAGTTGTCAGTTTACTAAGTGGTTGCTTTGTTCATACGATATCACATGGTGCAGAAGTCTTTGCTAAAAGATGAAGTATAAGTAAGTCATGCTTTCTGGGTTATGATGAGGACATCAGTAGCACAGATCAATAGCACATTCATGGTATTTTAACACAATGTTTCCTTTCCCTGCTTTGATGTCAAAGCAATGAACTGCTGTGACTTAGCAGAGATAAGACGGAAATAGTTGGTAGGTTAGAGTCTACTTAGAAGTCTAAGGGACCTTATTTCTACAACTAGAATTGGTGACTTTTAGAATAAAATCAGGTATTCCAGTTAGGAGGCTAAAGTTATGCTTAACATATCGCCAACATTCTTGTGTCTGAGTTCTGTCAGTGATTGCAATAATAATTATTCTCATTCCCAGTTTGACTATCTACAAGGTAAGGTATTTCAAGTAAAAAATGAAGCCTAGCAAGCAGACTTTAAGAATGGGAGCATCTTCAGCTAGACAATTAGGGTGTTTGTTTGTTTGTTTGAGCACAGAATTGGTAATTCTTAAGAAAATATACTTAAAATAAGTCTTAAAATCTATATTTCCTAACTAAGGGAAACCAGAAATAAAGAAATCAAAATATCAAACAAGTGGAGGAAATGTCAAATATCTGGTGTGCTCTGAAGCTTCTAACATGAAAAGCCTCTTGTAAGTACTGTATGTTGAGATATCCACAAATGGAAATTCTTTATAGCCTTTTTTAGTAATCTGCTCCAGTGTTCCATGTTTATTCTTCCTATATATCAAACTGAACTGTCTATTGCCTTAATAGTCATTTAGGCTATGTTTCAGTCTAGACAAACATTTCTGTGTGAGTAGTTCTATGCAGAAAATTTTCTAAAATTGCTCTTTCTTTGTGTAATAGCTCAAGTGGACTTGTACAGTCACCCTGAAAAGGACCAGGAGAAGGAAATCAACACTGAACTGAAGTGTTGTATTGTAAGCCTGTCCTACAGAAGCCAAATTAATTGTAGAAGCAGAAAATGTATGCAGAGTAATCAAAATACAACATCAAATATATTAAAATTACATAAAAAGAAACTGAAGGCTGGAATTTCCCCAAGAGGGCACAACTACATATTTGTCCTCAAGACATTCCTGAGACAAAAGAGACCCAAATACTTCTTACAAAACATTTTGTGGAGATTCTGCTTGCTATGCATATTCTATATATTTTCAGAAATTGTGTGTATAAATAGCATGTCAAAAAGGGCACCATTTAGGGAAAATAATAGGCATTCATTAAAATATGGACAATAGAGAATGAAGTTTCTTCAGTTGCTAAAATTAGAGGAAGACGATTCAATAATAAATAGCTCTGCCATTATTAGTTTGCAGTCCCTTTTTGTTAATTGCACCTTTTGTTACCTTTACAGTCTGTCTAAACAGTATGCTTGAAGGTTCAATATTGTTTTCTAGCTAGTCCTTTTAAAAACTGTTCTGAAGCATGTCAGGCAAAGAAAAAGTAGGAGAAGGGAGTATCTATTCTTTTGTAGAAAAGAGCTTAATAAATAGAATATGAGAATAATTATTGATATCTGCCCTACATTTGTCTTAGATAACTTTCTTCTATTGAGAGGTCTCTGAAAATCTCTAGTTTCTGATCATTATACAGTTTGTAAAGTCTTGTGTGAGGCACAAATTTTGACAAGTATAAAACTGATTTGCTCTGGTTCACAACATGTAAAAACCCATTATCATGGGTCACTTCAGTTCATCCCATGACATGATATTGAGAAACAATCTCTGGCCCATTTCTTGCTAGATTCATAAAGCTTAAAAATATAATGAGATGCTAGAATTTACCAAAATGATTAGTTTATTAATTTTAGAGTTAGCAGAAAATAACTAAAAATAAAAGTAACAAATATAAAAGTAGGATTGTATATTTTTACAAATAACCAGCCTATTACAGTATCACAATAAAGGACATCCCCTGCAAAGGTGGCTACGCTGGCACTCAGCAAGACTGTCACTTATTGTGTGATCTTGGATAAGTTAATACTCTTCTTGATCTAATCTAAAAAGTGAAGGTAACTAATACCTGGTTTTCCCATGAAGTTATGAGAGAATTAAAATCGGAGTCCAAAATACTACTGGAAATAGTTTGTTAAACTATTTTAGAAACTATACAAACACTAGGTATTTAATGCAACCTTAGTTAAATCATGCAACCTTTCTGTATCTGTTTTCTCATTGGTAAAATGAACCTCATCTAGTTCATTTATAAAATGGACCTCATCTAATTCTTTTATAAAATGAACCTCATCCACCTTACCTGACAACTTTTAGTATTAAAAGATGAAATCACTTAAATTGAATTATATGAAAAAACATAATTTTTCAAAGAAATGTCTAAATTAAATATGATTTTTGGTTAAGAGCATTTTCAAATCAGTTAAAAATTCATGGTCCAAATGGCTAAAACTAGACAACTGCAACTTTATAGCAGAAGAGAAAAGGAGAGGAAAAAGATCCATGAATATAGAGAAGAGCTGAAAAGAATTGGAAAGAGGGAGAAAAACTATAGCAATTACTGTCAACTGTAAAATGGGGGGGTTCCCCAAGGGGAAAAACAGAGGAAATTATACCCTGTTGACTTCTGCCAACACAGCCCCCTTCCATTCTGTAGAACAAAGGTGAGTGAAGCATGGCTGGTAATATTTAAGATATTATGAATTCATTTTGTAGAAAAAATTTAGACTGGGAATGAGGACTCATCTGTCATCATCGCATCTTCTGTCAAGTGCATGTTGCCCTTGGCAATGGGTCTGCTGTTACTAATTTTGTTTTTGTTTAGAAGCTTGCTTTTCCTATTTGGTTCTCTGAGTTGCTGTGAATTAAAAAAAAAAAAAAAAAAAAAAAAAAAAAAAAAAAACTTTTTTTTAATCACAAAGGAAAAATGTCTTTGATTGATTTCTGATGGTGGCTCTGACACTGTTGTACTTAATGTCGGTGCCAACCTGATTGTTTGATGTTTATTACATAGGTGAGTGGGAGGAGCTCCCCCTCCTTTTTTTGTTGCTGCTATTGTTATAAGACTGGATCTGGCTTTTAATCAGAGCTGGAGGAAAAAAGCAGTAGTTATTAGCCTGTGACAATTGGAAAGATCCAGTTTTGTTTTCAGAATTTCAATATGGTAATATTTTCTAATAATTGTCAGGTGAGGTCAATGTCCTAATCAAATTTCAAATTTTCTTTAGCCTTGAAAAATTCTTAGATGCTCCTTTTGAATTACGGTGTGCAATCTTTTGAAGCACACGATTAGAATACTCCAATCCTGCCTGGAATTCTTCTAGCTAATTACCAAACTTATTGAGGAAGAGTCATGTTGTTAAATGTTGGACATTGAGCTACCCTTTAATTATACAGTCTTACAAATGATCCTTTAAAACAATCTTTTAGTATACATTTCACGTTTTTTTTTTTGTTTTTTTTTTTTTTTTGCTGTTAAGTTTGGAATCTGTGTACAGTAAAATGTCTATCTCGTTCTCCTATCTATTACTATTTTGCTGTAAAGACAGAGGAAGATCTATTTTAAATTATTCATAAGCTTTAGATAGAAACCTAAGCAAATTAAAATGTAGGCCAATATAGAGGAAAATGATAATGGGCATATAAGTATTTGTAGCTACTGTAGCTTCCATTGGGACAATCATAAAATTAATTTCATACCTTGCACAGTAATTTCAATGGGAACAATTTCTCAGTTCGTGGTCAAACTTGTTTCCAACATCGATGGAGATGAGCACTAGAGAAAGTATTGAATTTTCTTTCTAATTAGCTTTTTCTTATGAAATAGCTTCTTAATAATTTCCCTTCGTGTCCAGTACATAAAGGTATCTATTCCTTTTAAACTGTATGTGAATTTAATTTATATGCCAATGATGTTTAATGCATTGTCTTGTCTGCATCTCATTACTGTCATTAATAAGCGCTGGAGTACATCTAGTTACAAGGTTAATTGGGACAAATCCAGACTCCTTTTTACTGTAAATATGCTATATCTTAGCACTGTATTACTCACGAACGGGTGGTAAGAATTATGGTATTTTACACTGCATTGTTCCTTCTGTTGTCAACCAAATCAATCTAAATACAAGATGGAGTGATTTTCCGCGTACATTGTCTAAACTTTGGCCAGAAATTTTGCTGTTGTTTTTTAATCAGCCACATAATTTCATGGCTGATTTAAATATAATTGCTACTCATCTCTGTGGGATGTAGTCTCTTCACTTCACCCCACTCACATCTTAAACTGTTTAAAGGGATCTATATCACTAGCATGAACCCATTTAAATTTAGTGAAATTTGTAAGAATTTTCCATAAGAAAGTTTAAGTATTTTAGTTGTAATGCTAGATATTGCCCACGTAAATTTTCACTGATTGTAGAAGCTAGCAGGAGCTAATAGATTTTTTTTTCACTGTCCCTGGAATAAGCCATTGCTCAGGGTCTCTGCATATGAGAATGAGACTCTATAGCCAGGGAAGGAATAGAGAAAAACATCTGACATAGATCCTAACATTTTCCCCTCCAACTCCCATGGCAGACATCACAAATCAGCTAAGATCACTTTTCTGTTGAGCCCAGACCTCAGAATCTTCTTCTACACACTGTTTCAGGTAGCCAGCTGGAACAAATCCATCGAATAGCTTGACACAGGAGTAAAACCCAGCATGCTTCCCTGAATAGAGAAATCTTACCCCTCAGAGTATTTTACCCCTTTACCAATGTCAATATCATTAGGTTTGGTCAGCCTATTGCCTAGAACCATCATCAATCAGGTAAAGTTGACTTAGGATCATTTTTAATTGATATCCTTCATTAACTTACGGAGCCCTAGGCAGAACAAAATGTTAAACCATCCTTGTGTTGAAGTGTTCCTTACATTATCTTTCCTTATGACAATGATCATGTGAAGCTACCTTATCTAGCTTTCTCTGTATAATAGTACTTGGAACTTTTCTTTAAATTCAGGGCTGCAGGAAGATGTATTCATGAGGACTTTTTGGTTTCAAGTGACAGATTTGAATTGGCTCAGTTAATAATGGAAATGTATTTCTCCAGGCAATTTAAAAATCCAAGAATGATCTGGACTTCAGGTACAGCTATATCCAGGAGCTTAACTAAGAGCCTCATCTTTCCTCCTCTCTGTGTCTTTCTCTGCTACTTCTCTGAGTTAACTTCCTTTTAAGGAAGGTTTTGTGTATATGTGTGTGTGTGGTTACAAAGACCCAGTAACTCAAGGTCCTCATGATGATAGACACTTGGATCATGGAAAGAGATTCTCTCTCTTTTACAAAAGGATTCTGATTGGCTTTTTTTGGTCACATTCCCACTCCTGGGTTACAGGTCACCTGGGTTAAAGCCAGCCTGGGTCATATGCCCCTACTTTATATTGCAAGTCCTGAAAGGCATGTGGTGAACAGCTCCCTCATCCTGATGGAGTAGGATCAAAACTCAGAAGAAACAGAGGCTTGGCTAGCCACAAGAAGAGGGAAGAGATATTGTGGGAGCTTTACTTCATTTTGTTAATCTAGGCTAGGTCATCCTTTAAGATTTTGTCCCAGGACCTCAGCACCAGAGTGGCCACATTATTGGATCAAGAATCTTACCACTAATCTCAAGTATTTCTGTCTTTGATTATGCTCACTAGTGCTGACTTCTGAAGGAGACTTACTTTTCTTATTCAGAGGGAGCAAGGAACAAATTTCAGAGGAGCAGTGTACAGTGAAGACAACTTCCTCCCATAAGTAATACAATGTCTGTTCAAGCCCAATCCACCTGCTATTGAAAAACTTAATCTAGAAAACTCCAGGTAAACAAAGTCACCTTAGTGTATTCAGCACTTCAGGTTACTCTCTGTCCATTTTATTTTATTTTTTTTTATTATTTTATTTTATTTTATTGCATTTTAGGTTTTGGGGTATATGTGAAGAACGTTCTCTGTCCATTTTAAATTTCTCCTCTTCTTCCTCCTTTTTCCTCAGGTGGCCAGGTGCTTATGTATTATCTTGGAATGGGGTGGGTGTCAGGGCATTTGCCCTCTGACCCAGCTCTATTACTCTTGCCTTTGCTGAAATCCAGCCCAACCTGAGTTTCCACTATATATACCCTGCCATACTGGCATTGGCTGGGTTATCTGCGGATTCCAATGGCACTGATAGACAGTCTGTCACTTTGTCTTCTCCCATTAGACACTGGAACTCCAATAACCATCTTTCAGCCAATGTCTCTCTCACTCTCAGGAGATGGGGAAATTCAGCTGCTCTTCCAGCTACCTCCCCACCCCTCTCTTTAGGGGTTCTAACCCAGAAAAAGGGAAAATTACAAGCCCGTTCTCTGAAACCTAGCAGTGTATAATTCTCTTACTTTCTTTCCAACTGTTCCTCTCAATTCCAGACAAACCTTATCTGGGGAAGAGGTAGTGAGCTATCATTCTTCTCCTAATTGCAAGTCAAAAGTATTCCCTTTTTTGAATATCAAAAAGCTCTAATGAAGCTCTAATGAAGCTCAAACCCCAAGGGTTTGTTTGCTTTCTTTTCGTTCATTCTTTTCTCTTTCTTTAAATCATTCTTTTCTTTCTTTTCATTCGTTCTTTTCTTCATTTCTCCTTCCTTCCTTCCTTCCTTCCTTCCTTCCTTCCTTCCTTCCATGGGGGTCTCACTCTTTTACCCAGGCTGGAGTGCAGTGGCACGATCTCTACTTGCTGCAGTCTCTGCCTCCTGGTCTTAAACGATTCTCCTGACTCAGCCTCCTGAGTAGGTGGGACTATAGGCGTGTGCCACCATGGAGAGCTAATTATTGCATATATATATATTTAGAGATAGGGTTTTGCCATGTTGCCCAAGCTGGTCTCAAACTCCTGGGCTCAGGTGATCCACCTGCCTCAGCCTCCCAAAGTGCTGAGATTACAGACATGAGCCACTGTGCCTGGCCAGGATTGAAGTTTTCTTTGATCTATTTAATTTCTCCATTAAGTCAATGTTATGCATGCGGGGAAGAGGACTCACTTAAGATCTCCAAATTTTATCCTCCTGCGTAGTGATTGTTTTCAGATGGTTCCCTTTCTGTTTGATCAGTCTTTTGGATTAGTTATGTGATTAGATATTTCTGCCAATATGGCACTGATTGGAATGAGGGCTTGAGAAAGTCAATTCCAGGACATACGTTATCTAAGAAATGAAAACAGACTCCCAAATATGTGGAAGCCCCATTACAATTACGCTATCTGAAAAATGTTTTTTTTACATAAATAGAGCTTGTTCTGTTGTCTCGGTTAATTGATATATTCTTCATTGAAGAAAAGGATTAACAATTTTCCAAAAACTCTTTATGAGATAAGTAGGAGAGGCTGAAGAGAGGCATGGACGGTGTGAACAGCCTTCCTGGTGAAAGGTCCCTGAATTTTATGGCTCATTGTCCATGTCCTTGATAGTAGAGGCGAATTTACTTGTCATAAACTGGTAATAGAACTATTAGCTGTCTCACAGGTCTTCTTATGCACCTGATGGGTTTTCTTGTACTTATACTTTCACAGCTCTTTCCACTGAGTGTCTTGGAACTCATTAAGCCCAAACTAGGAAAGTCATACATGTAGAGACTTCCAAACCCACCACAAAGTAAAACGAGCTCACATTCTCAAGAGAAAGAAAAATTTTTCAGAAATGTGCTGGTAGCTCATGGTGCCATGGTATGATTGTGCTCTGAATAAAATGGAAAGAGTGACTGTCTCATAGTGTCTACTTTCCATGAATTAATGTACAAGAAACACTATTTTCATAAAATACCATTAACAGTAACTACTGTAGAGTTGAGTGTACTATGCAGATATTTCCATTTACTTGCAATCATAATGATTAGAAAAAACAGAGTTTTCCTAAAGGATATTTAAACATCTCTGATGTAGCAATATTGTACTCAACTTGCTTGTGTTTTTATTTTGATGGGATTACTATTCCTGCTTTCATTTAGGATACAGTTTGGGTGGTCTAGATTCAGAGAAAAAATCCAGGGGGAGATTGTGGGAACATGCATAGGGATTGTTGGTTTATTTTTCTCATTGAGCAAAGTGCTAACATTTCCCCCAATGTCTTTGAGCTGGAAATAGACAAGATTAAGTGTAGGTATATGCCAGTGATGGAGAACTTAGAGCAAGGATCATAAATTCAAAAGCCTAGTGCAGCTCTACAGATAACCTAAAAGCAAAACAGAACCAGATATAAAAGTTTTGTTTTATTTTATTTTATTCTGTGCATGCCAATTTATTGTTGTCTAAATTATGGAAAATGTTAAAATATTTAGAGAAATAATAACCACAACTCTCATTTACGTCTAAAGGCCCAGGTTTTTAATATATATATATACATATATATATGTGTATATATATATATATATATATACATATTAATATATGTATATATATGTATATATGTATATATATGTATATTAATATATACATAATATATATGTATATATATATAGACACACACACATATATATTTTATCTCATTTAATTATTTCAGTCTCTTTTCCTTTAAACAAGGAAAGATCTTGCAAAGAAATGGGCAGTTACTTACTCAGTTACAGTTAGTAAAGGCATTTTTTAGTATAATGTAAGTGTCTTTTTTATGCTAGCTATGCTAGCTGACTCTAGGAATAAGGAAAAACAATAAAAGACAAAATGCTGCATATGCTGAAATTTAAAAAATGTATTCATCTGACAAACAGCTTTAGCTATGGAAATATATCTTCATGAGTAACTTATACATAGGCTGTAATTATTTGATAATTAATGCTCTCAAATTAATCCCTTTCCTAAAGAACCTCTAGTGGTTCTTACACTTCAATTGACATAGAAAAGCTAGATCTTAGGAGGATTTCCTTCTAAATTCAGAGAATATTCATCCAGGCAGGTTTCCAAGGGCCTGCAAATAAAATCTAATCAGGTCTGAAAGCAATCAGGTCCAGCCAATCAGAAATCGAGCTGTGGGGCAGAAAATCAGAATTTAAATAAAAGTTGCAATTAGAACCCACAGAACTGGCATGACACTCGTTTAAGTTCCTAGCGCTCAGAGACAGTATGAAAATTATCTCCACAGTAGGAATGAGAAGGGCTGGTGAAGATTTTTGCCTCCTGATAGAATATTGAAAATTATCTTCATCAGTGGGTTAATTGGCTTAATTTTCCTTCAGATGGTAACTTTCAAATGCTTGGTCTTAATTAGCATGGGTAAATGAGAAATGTAGGTGATTCACACTTTTCAGTTTTCTTGTTCTCTAGAGATTTCCATTCCTTTCCCTTAAGATATTTGAAATGGCTGAGGGCTACGTTGATTAAAATAAATTATGGTATTTCACACCAGTAAAAATGTAGATGGAATTGACTAATGCTTGGTCCATTATAAAATGCAACCCACAAATAACATGGAGGTGAAAGCATGAGCTACTTACGAGGAACCTTGTATTCACTGTGCTAAAAATTTTAAGAATATAATTTTTCAATATTCTGTTACATGAGGAATGATATTCAACTGAGAATGGCAGAATAAATCAAAGGCATTTTGTGTATTTAATAAGATGTATATATGAGAAAATGAATATTAAAAGAGAAGACAGAGGCATAAAATGAAAAAATGCTGTTATTCTTAGGTGATTTTCTTCAAGTCTGTTTTATTCCTTAACTCTCCTACCAACTTCACCTTCACCTCTAACAAAGAGTTGAAATCAGCAGCAGATATTTTGTTTTTAGACTCTGAGAAGAGTTTTGTGTTTATTAACTGACATATATTAGATAATTGCTTTTTCCATATTAATTAATATTTTATTCTAACCAATGTACTACTTATTAGTCTCTGGTAAAAAAAAACTTTCAGATAATGAAATTTGAACTAGAAGAATACTAAAGTACATTGTGAGTTACTTGAGATAAATTTATTGTTTAATACTACCTGAATTTAAAAAATCAAATAGTATCTACATTGCACTGTGCACCTTGGATAGTAATTTTGTAAACATCTAAAAAAATTAAGACTTTCTCATGTTTTTTTCTCTTAGATTCACCTAGGAAAACTCTAGTAAGGATCATAATAAAGCCAAGGATTTATTTAAGAAAGTTTAAAACTGAAACAATGTTTGAAATTCAGTTAATACAGTGCAGAATGTAATGTTTTTCTTCTGGTGGCACCTATACCTTCATAAAAATACAAAAATGATACTCATTTTCTAAAATTACACATAAAAGCAAGCAACTGCAATATCTTTGAAAATAATGTACACCTGGTGTCAAAATACAGTAAAATCATCTAATATGATTATCTCATTGATACTCAGATTTTAACACATTTTTGGGTAAACAAAATTTATAATAAAAAACTTTAATAAAATTTATGTTTTGTATATTTATAAAATTCACAGAGCCACTTATAATGAATTTGTAAAATATATTAGGGGTATGGAAAGAATATCTCATTACATGAAAAAATAAGTTATCAAAATTATATACATAATGTTTACTAAAAATTGCTTGTTTAATAAATAGATATGTGTATATTTAAAAAAAGAGAGGGGGGAGAAACACAGACTGAGAAAGATGAGATAAATTGTATGAAAGAACCATAAAGGAAAGAAACTGCCACTTACATGCGAACAATGTTACCAGTGGGGCTGGGGATTATAAGTATATTTTGTATTCTTTGTGTTTTTCTGTAATTTACAAATTTTCTAGAACAGATGTGTTTCTTTTTAAATCAGATAAAATGTTATAAGACTGGTCTGTTTCTCTGCCTTTTCTTGGAGGAATAGAATCAACGTGGTTTTATTACCTGTAAGAATTTTGATTCTAGAAATATTGTTGCATCCTTCCAGGTAGACATGCATGCACTTAGGCATGGAGATCACATTTTACCCTTCTACCTAATAGCATCTCCGTTTCCAGATTGCTCCCCAAATAAAAACAAGCATTGAACTTCCAATCAGTGATGATAATTTAATTTCTCTCTCAGCTGTAAGTACCAGAAAACAGTCAGGCAATCAGTAAGAAAAAATGTGTTCTCCTAGTTTATTTTTACATGAAGTAATTAGCATTTTCCTCTTTAACTAACATGAGGTCTAAAAAGTATAGGTTCAGCTGACCTAATTGTGTAGGACTTCTTGGAACTATGTATGTTTGGGGGTGAGAAAGAACCAAATGGAGGATTGAGGTCTTAAAATAAAACCTGGAAATAACTGAACTCTTATAAGTGTTCTTCATAATACAGAAACTTTAAGATTGATTTGTATCATGCAAAATGGTCAACAATTTGAAAATGGGCAAAGAGATTATTAGGTATCTTTTCAGTGGAGTGTAGAGCATTGTTCAGCAGATATTTCTGTTCTGGGATTATCAGATTCTATAGGAATGTGCACCTTTGATGGTCTATTGTCTAGGTGATTTTACAGCTCTATAGTGGTAGAAGTTAAATACCAATCATTTTTGTTCATAATGAAGCAAATTAATTTTGTCCAGTAGAGATACAATGAATTTCCATTCCGTAGAAAAGATGACCTCAAATGATGTCAACCTTTAAAACTCTATGTACATGTTTGCATGTTTTTTTTAAATTGAAAATCTTCTTTGAATCCCTTTTAATATTTCACTGGTTATCTCATTAATTAAATACTTCTTTATACATGTTAATTTCTCACTTATATAAAAGCTATGTGCTTAACTTTTTAGAAAATTATCTCAATAACTGAAATATGTAATATTGGGGTTATAACATGCAGATCAGAGCCAAAGTGGTCCAGAATTCTGGTGTTCATTCTATAGAAGTAATTTAGGAATCTTTAAAATGTTTAATTTGGATTTTACTTTTAAACACATTATGTATTTTTTCAAATGATAATGAAAAACAACAAATGTACTAAAATATGTTAAATATCAAGTTTTTTTTATTTCACACTGGATGTCACTGACACATTAACTGTGGTTTTCATTGAATGACTTTATAGCATGTAAAAATTATGGATCTGAACCCATAAAAGAAATCTATTCAAATAAAACACTGATTTTATTTGTATAATGGAGTGATACATAAAGGTCATTAAGAATATAAAAAATTCTACTTCAGAAAGAACTGTTCTATATTATGTTCACCTTTAATCACTACAAGTTCAATGTAGGTAAAGTAGGCTTTGTCAATTTCAGTACTATTGACATTTTGATCTATAATTCTTTGTTGTATGGAGCTGTCTTGTGCATTGTAAGATGTTCAGTGGAATACCTGGTTTCTATCCACTACATGCCAGTAGCATCCCTTCTCCAATCATGACAACTGCAGAATGTCTCCAGACATTGTACCTTGAGGAATAAAATTGTCCCCAGTTCAGAACAATAAAACTAAAAGGATGAAGAAGAAAGAGGAGAATGAGAAAAAGAAGGAGGCAGAGGAAGGAAAAAGTGGAAGAGAAAGAGGACAAGGAAGAGTAGGAGGAAGGGAGAAGAAGAAAAGGGGAAGAAGTGGAAGGAGAAGAACATTTGTAGGAGGCAGTTTGACTTAACAGGGCACTAGACCGTGTGTCAAGCGATCAGTGTTCTGATAACTGCTTCCCAGTTTCCAACAAGCAGTGATAATGTGTCACATCATTTAATTTCCTTGGTTCTCAGCTTTTTCATTTGTTGAATAAGAGTGTTAGACTTAATGATCTCCAATATGCTTTTTAGCATTATCATTCTTTATTAGGAGGAGTAAAAAAGAAATTGAACTAAGAAACCCCCTGACCTGTCTTCAAATTTTGCAAATATCCTCTCTTAACCAGCAGACTGATGACCTATTTCAAGTTGTCTATTTTCTAAACAATGGATGGAAATGCCCAGGAATAAGAATTTATTAATTATGATAAAACACCAAAAATTAGTTATTTTTATTTGAGGCCCCTGTGAGGACTCAGGAAGAGTACCACCAAAATTTTGTTGCACATTATTTGAAAGGAAACATTTCTGGTAATTCTGTTGGGGCCACACCCAACAGAGATAAACATTTTTGAAGTTATGTTTTTACCATCTGCAGCCAAAGTTCTTAAAACTGTGACAGTGTCAGAAATCTGTCATTCTCAATTTATAGCTACTGTTGAAAACTTAACAGAAGTAATATTGATTGGAAGGAAAGGCCCAGAAAAGGTAGCACCTGCGATAATTTCTTACTTGGTAACTGCTTGCTTAAACCTTCATAAATCACTCAGTAATCCAGTAACATTGAGTTCTTTTATTAAACATGAAATGACATGACAAATAATTAGAAACTTGGCAAACCTATTGTTCTATGTCATCCAACAGGCTGTTTCTCGGGACATCCTTTGATCCTGACCATTTGTCTGACAGTGAAGAAACCAAATGTGACAGCTTGAATGAAGTTCCTGTCCCCAAATTCCTTAAACTCAACAGAGCATATATTTTATTAGTAACAATAGTGTATTGCAAACAACCACTATGACTGAAGCAGAGACTGGAAGAGGAACTATAAACACTAAATCATTTTGAGGAAGCAACCTACCCTGATCAAGAGATTCTCCCAATGAAATGGTACTTCAAAGTACACAAGGATTCCTGGGTTGAGGATTCTGCAGCACTTAAACTCATAAACCAAACATTAAATAGTAGGGTTTTGGTTCTGAATTTTCTCCTGCTTCTTCCTACTCCCTTTCTTCCTCCTCTTCTTCATTCTTCTTCCCCTAAATAAGAATGGAAAGGGATGTAGCCTGAATTCTTCTCCCTGTAGTAGCCTTTCCAATATCAGAGACATTTCCATGTCAGTAGATAGAAGTTCTTAACCATTCCCAACCCAACGTTCTCACAAGATAGTGGAATATTTTGTATGCTCTGAACAACATAGATCCATTGTCTAGGATGATTAACATCTTTGAAGACTCAACTATACAAAGGATGAATGTCAAATTTTGAAGAAGAAAGTTGAACGTGCCTAACTATCTGGATCATACAGAAGTGTGGTCAGGATGGGTTGAGCAACTGAGCTCATTTCTGGATCACTTTCACATTTAACATTTCTTAAATAAGCTCTATTCAGGTGGTCTAAGGTAATTAGAGTATAAAATGTTACTTTTGTTTAAAAGGCATATACATAAAGATATTGATAGTTTTGGAATAATTTAAATTCTTCAGAGAGTCACTCCATCTTAAGCAACTTCAGCAGTCTCAAAATCAATGTGCAAAAATCACAAGCATTCCTATACACCAATAACAGACTGAAAGAGAGCCAGATCAAGAGTGAACTCCCATTCATAATTGTTACAAAGAGAATAAAATACCTAGGAATACAACCAACAAAGGATGCAAAGGACCTCTTCAAGGAGAACTATAAACCACTGCTCAACAAAATAAGAGAGGACACAAACAGATGGAGAAACTTTCCATGCTCATGGTTAGGAAGAATCAATATCATGAAAATGGCCATACTGCCCAAAGTAATTTATAGATTCAATGCTATCCCCATCAAGCTACCTATGACCCTCTTCACAGAACTGGAAAACAAAACACCTTAAACTTCATATGGAACTAAAAAAGAGCCCACATAGCCAAGACAATCCTAAGCAAAAGAAACAAAGCTGGAGGCATCACACTAACTGACTTCAAACTATACTACAAGGCTATAGTAATCAAACAGCATGGTACTGGTACGAAAACAGAGATATAGACCAATGGAACAGAACAGAGGCCTCAGAGGCAACACCACCCATCTACAACCATCTGATCTTTGACAAACCTCACAAAAGCAAGCAATGGGGAAAGGATTCCCTGTTTGATAAATGGTGTTGGAAAACTGGCTAGCCATGTGCAGAAAGCAGAAACTGGACCCCTTCCTGACTGCTTACACTAAAATTAACTCCAGATGGATTAAAGACTTAAACATAAGACCTAACACCATAAAAACCCTAGAAGAAAACCTAGGCAAAACCATTCAGAACATAGGCACAGGCAAGGACTTCATGACTAAAACACCAAAAGCAATGGCAACAAAAGCCAAAATAGGCAAATGGGATCTAATTAAACTCCAGAGCTTCTGTACAGCAAAAGAAACAATCATTAGAGTGAGCCTACAACCAACAGAATGGGAAAAATTTTTGCAATCTACCCATCTAACAAAGGGCTAATATCCAGAATCTACAAAGAACTAAAACAGAGTTACAAGAAAAAAACAAGCTCATTCAAAAGTGGGCAAAGGACATGAACAGACATTTTTCAAAAGAAGACACATATGAGGCCAAAAAACATATGAAAAATGCTCATCACTGGTCAATAGAGAAATGTAAATCAAAACGACATTGAGATACCATCTCACGCCAGTTAAAATGGCAATCATTAAAAAATCAGGAGACAACAGATGCTGGAGAGGATGTGGAGAAATAGGAACAATTTTACACTGTTGGCAGGAGTGTAAATTAGTTCAAACATTGTGGAAGACAGTGTGGCAATTCCTCAAGGACCTAAAAATAGAAATTCCATTTGACCCAGCAATCCCATTACTGAGTATATATCCAAAGGATTATAAATCTTTCTGTTATAAAGACACATGCATATGCATGTTTATTGCAGCACTGTTTATGATAGCAAAGACCTGGAATCAACCCAAATGCCCATCAGTGATAGACTGGACAAGGAAAATGTGGCACATATACACCATGGAATACTATGCAGCCATAAAAAATGAGTTCATTTCCTTTGTAGGGATATGGATAAATCTGGAAATCATAATTCTCAGCAAACTGACACAAGAACAGAAAATCAAACACTGTGTGTTCTCACTCATAGATGGGTGTTGAACAATGAGAACACATGGACACAGGGAGGGGAGCATCACACACTGAGGTCTGTTGGGGGGGACTAGGGAAGGAACAGAAGTGAGTAGGGAGGTTGGGGAGGGATAACATGGGGAGAAATGCCAGATATATGTGATGGGGGATGGAGGCAGCAAACCACATTGCCATGTATGTACCTATGCTACAATCCTGCATGATCTGCACATTTACCCCAGTACCTAAAGTACAATAAAATATATATATATACATATAAAAGAAAATAAAAAGTCACTCCATCATCCTCTCAATCTGCACTCAATTTAAGACAAGAATGAACATTGTGACTCATATAGTTAGTTTGAAAATGTGATCAGATTTAAGAGATGGGTTTGGAAAACCTGCTAACATTAGCATTTCTATTAAGGTGGCACAGCACACAACATCTGCATTGGTAGACAGGATTTTCTACATTCAGAGTTAATCTTCCAGGCATTCATTGTTGTTGTCATCTGCTCATTCAACTGTTCAATTGTGTTTTGTTAGTAGTTTCTACTAACTGATACTTGTACAGAGTTTTGAGGTTTATAAAGTGTATTTCTTCCATGTTATCTCACTTAGGCAAAAGTACTGAACTAAATGTTCTAATAAAACCAGTGAGGATTACCTAAAAGGTGATCCTCTTAAAAATGTCCAAAAGATCTCCCTAATTAGTGCAAATTGTAATGTCCTGCCATTGGAAGTAGTTGTGGAGTCTCCTGCTTTCAGTGCTGACTTCAAGGACATCTTTATCAACTGACATAGAATCTTGTTTTTTTTTTTTTTTTGCAAGATTGAAGGATATAGTATTAATACTTAGAATCAGTTGTATTTCTATATACTATGAACAATCAGGAAATAAAATTCTAAATAGACAATCATATTATTTATAATAGTACAACATATATTAAAATACTAGAGCATAAATCTGAAAAAATATGTGAGAAGCCATCACACTGAAAACTATAAAATATTGCTGAAAGAAATTAAATAAAATTTTTAAAAATGAAGATATATACTTGGGTTCATGAGTCAGAAAACTCAATACTGTTAAGAAATCTATTCTCTCCAAATTGATCTAAAGATTGGATGCAATCCATTTATAATGTTAACAGGCTTTTTGTAGAAATTGACAAATTAATTCTAAAATTCACGTAGAAATGCAAAGGGCCTAAAATAGCCAAAAAAAATTTTTTAAAGAAGAAAATGTTAGAAAGCTAAAAGTACCCGATTTCAAGAATCAATAATCAAAATATTATGGAATTGGCTTCCAGACAGACATATAAATCAATAGAAAATAATGAAGTTCATAAATCCACTTTTAGATAGATTACTGATCTGATTTTTTATAAAGGAGCAAAGACAATGTACTGGGAAATGTGCTTTTGGTCAATAATACAGAAACAATGGCATGTCTATATATAAAACAGAACTTGAAAGCCAATGACTAATGCTAATGTATATATTGTATTCTAAAATTGTGATTTTTTTTCTTCTGACTTTGATATCTGACATAGGTCACTAGTGTAGAATTTTGTGAAGGATTTGAAATGTTCAGAAGATCTCTCTAATTACTACAAATTATAAAGTCCTTGCATTGGAAATAGTTGTGGAATATATAGCAAAACAGTGATCTATCAAAAAGTGGGTTGTTTGTGGACTTTATTCTTTTCCATAGATTTATATATCTATCTTGAAACCAGTTCTGTAACTATTTTGTTTTCCTTTCTCCCATGATGACTCATACACTCTACAAATACCTATTCAGCAATTATACAATGTCAAAGACTGGAGCTACAGTGATGAGTAGATAAAAAGATCATTGCCCTTGTGGAACTTTAGATAGAATAAGTGATAGAAACTTATTTAATAAGTCTTCACAATACTAGTTATGTAATGAAAATTATAATAAGTTCAACTGAAAATTACAAGTTGTTATGATAGCATGCGACTTGAGATCAATCTAGTAGAAGGAATAGGGTGGAGCAATACAGAAAGGTTTCTTTGAAAAAGAGACATTGAATTTGAGGCCTGAATGGGAGTAGCCAGGAAAATATATGCAGAAGACCATATCTGGAATCCTTGAGTTGGTGAAGCCAAAGAAGACACACAAGTCTTAAAATGTAGGGATGTAACTTTGAAATGACTTGAAGAAGTAATATTTTACCATTATTTTTACTAATATTATCAACACCAATGAGTCTCAACCACTGGCCACAAATTGAGACAAGATCCGGGTATTTAAAAATATTTTTCAACCCAACACATTCATCAAGAATTTGGTTGCTGTATACTATTGGATACAGTTTAGCATTTGTGCCTCAATTGTAATACAGTTATAATTCCTACTTAAAATTCCGCCAGGATTTGGAACAAAGAGGATACCTTATTTAATTCAATACCTGGGCTCTCAATCAATTACTTTTTTTTGCCTGACAAATTAATATGTTTCAACTATTCAGTGGTTGGTTATGGACGGATCACTGAATTTTTCTTCAAGCTCCTGGTTTCTTAGAGAATTATTTGGACACTCTATTGACTTATTATTTGTTGGAAGGAGTGGAAATTCAGTCAGAAAAAAAGCTCACATGACACCCTAAAAATTTATGAGACTATATGGAGGCCTATAAAATTTCAAACTGCTTTCAACTATGAGAAAGTGTCTCTTTTCTATGAAAATGAAGCTCTTACTAAACTCCTTATTCCTTTTCTGAGTTTCAAATTTTGCATTTTAAGATAATAATATTAGTTAAAATATATCCTCTCTATAGAAGTTCATCAGTTTGTCTAGTTTGGGGTGAAAAAGAAATCTGTGAGACCCTTTGTCAGGTATAACATGTGTTTATGTCTGACACTTTAGAACACTGCATAGTTTTCTTCTGGGATGTTTAGTTTTGTGTATTCTAATATAGAATGAAACTCTCTCAGTATAGGAATCCCTAAAAGTAATAGAAATATAATAAAATATTCAACCTGTCTCTAAAAAAACTAGTTTGGGAACAAAGTTCTACCCAAATCTTATAGATTTGAATTTATGTAAATATATTTTATCGTGCTGGCCTCTGGGCATTTTTATTTAGTTATAATTAATATACAATTCACAGATCTTAAGTCTTCAGTTTAATGAGTTTTGACAATTGTGTAGACTCATATAATGATCACTCTAAACAACATATAGAATATATTTCTCAAAACATGCCCTCATAACCTTTTCCATTTAATTACCCTTGTGAAATTATCGTCTAATTTCTTTCACAATGGATTAGTTATATATATTTGGATTTCATATAAATGGATCACACAGCATGTGTCTTTTAGGTTCTGCTTTCTTTTGCTTAACAAAATATTTTTGAGACTTTTACATGACAAGTAGTTCATTCGACTTTTATTGCTAAGAAGTATTACGTTTTAAACATACACCACAATGTATTTATCACAAATTGAGCATATTTTGTTTCCACTTTGTAACTCTTACTAATAATGTTGCTATAAAGATGTGCATGTAAGTCTTTCTGTGAACTTAACCTTTTTATTCCAAACCACTGAGTAGGGTTGTTTGATCATCAGCTGAAAATGTTTATAAGAAACAGCTAAACCAAGGAGTTTGTTTCATTTTACATTTCCACCAGAGATGTTTGAGAGTTCCAGTTTTTTTACATTCTCAACAATGTTTTTTTGTCTTTCAGATTAGTCTTTCTAGTGGATGTGAAGTGTTTAACTCATTGTGGATTTTTTTCATATGCCTGTTGATCATAAATATCTTTTTTGTGAAGTGTCTGTTAGTGTTTTCCTCAGTATTTATTAGGCTATTCACTTTTTATTAATTTTTAGGAGTTCTTTATATATCTAGATGCAATTCATTTGTCAAATATATATACTATCAAATGTATGTATTGTGCTTACAATCCGTTGCCTGTTTACTCATTTTCGTAAGCTATCTCTTTCAATTAATAAGTTGTATTTTCACAGCAGTTTTAGGCTTAAAGAAAAATTGAACAAAAAGTTCCTATATAAATGCACCCTATACACCCTCACACAGTTTCTCCTATTATTGACATCTTGTATTAGTACAGTCCCTTTGTTAAAACTGATGAGCCAATATTGATGCATTATTGTTAAATAAAGTTCATGGTTTACATTAGGGTTCATTCTTTCCATTGTACATTTACAGGTTTTCACAAATGTAAAATGACATGTCCCCACCACTACAGTATCACATAGAAAGGTTTCACTGCTACTAAAATACCCTGTGCTCCACCTGTTCATCCCTCCCTCTTTCACACAGAATCGCTCACAACCACTTATCTTTTTACTGTCTCTGTAGCTTTTGCCTTTTTCAGTGTCATAAAGTTGGGATCATGCAATATGTAGCTTTTTCAGATTGAGTTTTTTTCATTTAGCAATATGAACTTAAGATTCCCCTATGTCTTTTAATGACTTGATAGCTTATTTCCTTTTATTACTGAATAATATACCATTATAAATATATGTTATATCACAGTTTGTTCGTTTATCGGTTCATCTACTAAAGGATATCTTAGCTAATTTCAATTACGAATAAAGCTGCTATCAACATCTGTATGCACATTTCTATGTGGACATACGTTTTCAGCTCATTTGGGTAAATACCAAGGAGCATATTTGCTGGATTATATAATAAGGATATGTTTCGTTTGGTAAGAATTTGTCAAGCTGTCTTCCAAACTGGTTGTTCCATTTTGCATTCCTACAAGAAATGAGTAAGAACTCCTGTTGCCTCATGTCCTTGTCAGCATTTGGTGTTAACAATGTTTTGAATTACAGTACTTCTAATAAGCAGGTAGTGGTATTTTGTTTTGATTTGCGATTCCCTGATGGTATTTAATGGTGAGCAACATCTTCTATGCTTATTTGCTATCTGTATCTGCATTGTTGGTGAGGTGTCTGTTCAGATATTTTGCCCGTTTTTAAATCGGATTGTTTGCTTTCTTGTTGTTGAATTTTTAAAGTTCTTTTTATATTTTGGGTACTTGTCCTTTATCAGATACATATTTTTCAAGATTTTTCCAAGTCTGTGCTTTGTCCTTTCATTCTCATTGCTGTCTTTTGCAGAGAAGAAGTTTTAAAATTTTAATGCAGTCCAACTTATCAGTGTTTTCTTTCATGGATTATGCTTTTCATGTTGTATCTAAAAAAAGAAATCACCAAACCCAAGGCCACCTAGATTTCCTCCCATGTTATGTAATAATTTTGAGTTAATTTTTTGAGTTAACTTTGAGTTACTTTTTATGAAAGATACAAGATTTGTGTCTAGATTCTTGGGATGTTTTTGCATGGAGATATTTGATAGTTCCACACCATTTGTTGAACTTCTATCCTTTCTCCATTTAATTATTTGTTCCTTTATCAAAGATCAATTGACTATAGTTATACAGGTCAGCTACTAGACTCTATTCTGTTTCATTTATCTGTTCATCTATTCTTTCACTAATACCACACTTTCTTGATCAATGTAGCTTTATAAGCAATTATTAAAGCTGGGTTGTATCAGTCCTCTGAATTTGTTCTCCTTCAATATTTGGGTCCATTTGCCTTTCCATGTAAATTTTAGACTCATTTGTTGATAGACACAAAATAATTTGCTTCCATTTTGATTGGGATTATACTGAATCTTTACATCAGGATGGGAAAGACTGACATTTCGACAATATTGAGACTTCTTATCCATATATATGGAATATTTCTTCTTATATTTAGCTGTTTTTTATTTCTTTCATCAAAGTTTTATAGTTTTCCTCACACAGATCTTAAACATATTTGTTAGATTTATATCTAAGTATTTAATTTTGTATTAATATAAATGTTACACTTTAAACTTAAAATTTTATGTGTTCATTGTTGGCATATGAGAAAGCAATTGATTTTTGTATATTAATCTCATAACCTGCAAACTAGCTATAATCACTTATTAGTTCCAGGAAGTTTTTTGTTGATTGGGATTTCCTACATAAATGACTATGTCATCTGGGAACAAAGACAATTTTATTTTTTCCTTCCCAAACTCTATATATTTTATTTCCTTTCCCTGTCTTATTGCCTCAGCCAGGACTTCCAGTACTATGTTAGATACAATTGGTGAGATGGGGCATCCTTGCCTTATTCTTGATTTTAGCAGAAAAGCATTTAGTTTCTCACCGCTAAGTATGATGTCAGATATAAGAGTTTTTAAAGATGTTCATTATAGGTTGAGGAAACTCCTCTCTACTTCTAGTGTGCCGAGATTTTTTTTTTTTCTACCCTCTTTAGTACCACAGGATAGAGAGTCAGAGGTTTCTTCTTTTCTTTTTTTTTTTTTTTTTTTTTTTTAATATTCCACCCTTCTCAGGTTGGTGCAAAAGTAACTGTGGTTTTTGCCATTAAAAAATACTAGATTTTTTGACATAAAAATTATTTTTAATGGCAAAACTGCAATTACTTTTGCACCAACCTAATAGGTTGCATTTCTTCATATTTATATGAAGGGGTGTTGAATTTTGTCAAAAGTTTTTCTGCTTGTACAAATACTATATTTTTTTCATAACTTGGTGGATTGTACACATCAATTTTCAAATAAGCTATCTTTTGATGAGCAGAAATTTTATTTTTTGAAGTTTTATTGTTTCTTTTTTCTTTCCTCTTATGATTTTTGTGTTCTTTCTAGACTTTTTAATGCGATTCTCTTTCATCACTAGAGGAAGAAATAGTAAATCGTTTAGGAATTTTTAATAATAGTATCTTGGAGTGATAAAATTATGCAGGGACTAAGGGGTACAAGATGGCTGAATAGAACTCTCTAGTGATCACCTCCCTCAGCCTGCAAAAACACCAAATGGAACAAATGTCCACACAAGAAATCACCTTCGTAAGAACCAAAAATCATGTGAGCAATCATAGTACCTGGTTTTAACATCATAGCAAGGAAGGAGGTACTGAAGAGGGTAGCAAAGACAAGAGAAGACATTCTTAAAATACTGACACTATTCTTCCCCCAACCCCAGCAGCAGCCACATGGTATGGAGAGAGAATCTGTGCATTTAGAGGAGAGAGAGCACAATAATTGTGGGACTTCGCAGTAGAACATAGTGCTGCTCTGTTACAACAGAAAGCAACACAATTCAATCGGTGCCCACAGAAGATACATTTAGACCAGCCTTAGCCAAGGGGGATCATGCATCCCAGCAGTCAGAAACTGAATTCCAGCTAGTCCCACCATTACAGGCTAAAGTGCCCTGGGGTTATAAATAAATATGAAAGACAGTCTAGGTCACAAAGACCACAATTCCTGGGCAAGGCCTGGTGCTATGCTTAGCTCATAGCCAGTGTACTTGGGGTACGCATGACCTAATGAGACACCAGCTAGGATGGCAAAGGGAGTCCTCCCTCAATCCCAGGCAGCACGGTTCACAGACCCAGGAGAGACTCCTTCCTCCTGCTTCAGAAGAGGAGGGGGAGAGTAAAGAGAACTTGGTCTTGCAACTTGGAAACCCACCCAGCCAGTGCAGTAGGGCACCAGGAAGATTCCTGAGACCACTGTTCCAGGTTCTGGCTTGTAGATAACATTTATAGGCATATCTTGGACCAGAAGAATACCTGCTGCCTTGAAGGGAGGGATCCAGTCATGGCAGGATTCATGACCTGCGGACTAAAGATGCCTTGGGCCTGAAATAACCAACAGTGGTACCAGGTAATACTTGCCATGGGCCTCAGGTGAGACTCAAAGCCATGCTGACTTCAAGTGTTACCCAGCTTATTCCCATCTATGGTGCTATGAGGAGAGACCCTTTCTGCTTGAGGAAAGAAGAGGGAAGAGTAAAACGTTCATGATCTTACAGCTTGGGCACCAGCTCAGCCACAGGGGCTTAGAATAGTAAGTGGGCTCCTAGGGTTCCAAATTTCAGAACTTAGCTCCCAGATGGCATTTCTGGACTTTTCCTGAGTCAGAGGGGAGGCTACTTCCCTGAAGGGAAAGACCCAGGCCTGGCAACATTTACCACAAAATGACTGAAGAGCCCTTGGGCCTTGAGTGATCATTAGCGGTATCCAGGCAGTACTCATTGCAGTATTAGGGTGGTGGTGGCTGTGGGGAGAGACTCCTTCCACTTGAGGAAAGAAAAGAGAAAGGTGGAAGGAGCATTTCTTATGGCTTTGGTGCCAGCTCAACTGCAGTAGAAAAGAGAACCAAGTAGATTCCGAAAGTTCCTGACTCCAGGCTCTGGCTCTTGGATGGCATTTCTAGACCCACCCTGAGGTAGGGGTAGCTCACTGCCCTGAAGGGAAAGATACACACCTGGCTGGATTCATCATCTACAGACTAAAAAGCTGCTGGGCCTTAAGTAAACATCGGTGGTAGCAAGGCAGTGGTCACCACAGGTTTTGGGTAAGACCCAGGGAGGTAATGGCTTCAGGTCTGACCCAGTGCTATCCCAGTGGTAGTGGCCACAGGGTTTCTTGTGCCACCCTTCCCCTAGCTCCAATCAGTGCAACAGTAAAAGAGAGACTCCATTTATTTAGGAAAACGTAAGAGAAGAGAACAAGAGTCTCTGCCTGGTAATCCAGGCAGTTCTCAGATCTTAATCAAGACCACCAAGGCAATATCTCTAAAAGGCTGCAAGATTTAGATCATTACTGGGCTTGGGGTGCCCCCTAATGCAGATACAGCTACAGTGACCAAAGACATAGGTCACAACATTCAATTCCCTTTGAATGATTAGGAAACCTTTCTGAGTTGCATGGGTATAAGCAAGCCCAGACAGGTAAGACAACAATAAATACCTACCTCTTTAACGCCCAGACATCGACAACATCTACAAGCATCAAGATCATTCAGGAAAACATGACCCCATCAAATAAACTAAATAAGGCACTAATAGCCAATCTCAGAGTGACAGGGCTATGTAACCTTTCAGAGAGAGAAATCAAAATAGTTTTGAGGAAGCTCAACAAAATTCAAGATTCTGAATTCCTTCTCTATGTTATTTTGTATTTTGGTATAAGGTGTAAGAAAGGGATCCAGTTTCAGCTTTCTGCATAGGGCTAGCAAGTTTTCTCAACACTATTTATTAAATAGGGAATCCTTTCTCCATTGCTTGTTTTTGTCAGGTTTGTCATCATTGAATTTTACCATTTAAAAAAGAACTAGTACCAATCCTACTCAAATTGTTCTGAAAAACAGAAGAGGAAAGAATATTTCCAAATCCATTCTACAAGGCAAGTATTACCCTGGCTCTAAAACCAGACAAAGACACATCAAAAAAAGAAAACTACATTGAGGAAACTCTTCATGAAACTGGTCTGGGCAAATATTTTTTGAGTAATACTCCAAAGACACAGGCAATCAAAGCACAAATGAATAAATTGGATTACATCAAGTTAAAAAGCTGCACAGCAAGGAACACAGTCAATAAAGTGAAGAGACAACCTGTAAAATGGAAAAAATATCTACAATGACCCATCTGGCAAGGGAGTAATAACCAGACAATGTAAGAGGAACTCAACTCAATAGGAAAATCAAATAATCTAATTTTAAAATCGGCAAAAGATGGGAATAGACATTTCTCAAAAGATGACAAACAAATGACAAACAGGCATATGAAAAAGTGCTCAACATCACTGATCGTCAGAGAAATGCAAATCAAATCTTCAATGAGATATCTTCTCATTTCAGTTAAAATGGCTTTTATCTAAAAAACATGCAATAACAAATGCTGGTGAGGATATGGAGAAAAAGGAACCCTCATACACTGTTAGTGGGAATGTAAATTAGTACAGCCACTATGGAAAACAGTATAGAGGTTCCTGAAAAAATTAAAAATTTTATTACCATTTGATCCAGCAACCCACTACTAGGTATATACCACAAAGAAATAAAATTAGTATATCAAAGAAATATCTGCACTCCTATGATTACTGCAGCACCATTAACAATAGCTAAGATTTGTAAGCAACCTAACTGTCCATCAACAGATGAATAAATATAGAAAACGCGATATATATATACACAGTGGAATACTATTCAACCATTAAAAAAACAATGATATCCTGTCATTTGCAACACCATGGATGGAACTGGAGGACATTATGTTAAGTAAAAAAAGCCAGGCACAGAAAGACAAACTTCAGTTGCTCTCACTCATTTGTGGGAGCTTAATGTTAAAACCACTGAACTCATGGAGATAAAGAGCAGAATAATGGTTACCAGAGGCTGGAAAAAGTAGTAGGGTAGGAAAAAGGGTTAGTGGAGATAGTTAATGGGTACAAAAATATAATTAGACACAACGAGTAAGATCTAGTGTTTGATAGCACAACAGAGTAATTACAGTCCACAATAGTTTATTGTACATTTTTAAATAACTTACAGTATAATTGGAATGTTTGTAATACAAAGAAATGATAAATAATTGAGGTGTTATGTTATCCATAACACTGGCTCTGGGTGGCTGTGGTGCATAACACACGTGGTAAACTGAATTAGATGTTTGAGATGTGCTTGTTTGTGCCGTCTGTGTATATCTAGGCAACTCAGTTTACTTCAGTGGCTGCATTTACCTAGTGTTTCTTGCCGACAAAATCACACATAAGCTAACATAAAATGTGTTTTTCACCCAGATTGTTCCTTGGTATGTGTAACAATGGATACCCCATTTACTCTGATGTGATTAAGGATTGTATCCCTGTATCAAAATATTTCACGTACCCCATAAATATATATACTCTCTATGTACCCATAAAAATAATTTTAAAAATTATGCAGAATGAATTTTCATATAAACCACTGCAACAAACAACTATAGCAATTGAAAAGAAACAAAACACTGACATTAAACTATAGAAAGTCTGGCAAAGTAATCAGTGAATTTTTAGCTTATTGATCCTTCACAGTTCACTTTAGTTTATCACATCAGCCTGTCTGAGAAGATGAGTAGACCTGAAACCCAGCCTGTCCTCCACACAGCAGGCAGCAGCCCTAGAGGTGGGGAAACTATTTTCTAACCAACTAAAGATGCTATCCATCATGTAAACTTTCTAGTGAGATTGCATCAGCCACGAAGGAGTTTATCCAAGCCTTTTAAAAGCCCATTGCATGGATATGTCTTCTATAAATCTTACAACCAAAAGCAGTGCAGACCACAATACTCCTGGTGTACTTGTTCTGAAAATGTGAATTGTTTCAACATGAATCACATACTAAGGAACAATCTGGGTGAAATACAAATTTTACATTTACTTATGTGTGGTTTTGTCTGCAAGAAACACTAGGTAAATGCAGCCACTGAAGTAAATTGAGTTGCCTAGGTATACACAAAAGGCACACACAAGCACACCTCAAATATCTAATTCAGTTCACCATGTGTGTTATGCACCACAGCCAACTAGAGCCAGTGTTATAACTGTCCATTCAATTTCACATAACCCTTTTTGTACCACTTCGCAATAACTCACAAGCTATATGATGAAAGGAAGAACAATGGTTATGAATGCAATTGGTTGCCCATAGATCCACTTAATCTCAGTTATCAAAAGAACCTGGAAGTTCAGGAGTAATAAAGGAATATTCAATAAATAATACTGTATATTACGGTGGTATTATTTGCAAATAATGAAATAAGAATAATACGACAATAATTATTTTGGCTGTGAGCAAAAAAAAAAAAAGGAACCTATAAGACTTTTGTGTAAATTATGCTTTTTAAGAGAATCATTTCTCCGGAATTTGATCTTAATCTGAAAATAGGAGAGTTACACTAAATAGTTTCTGCTTTCCACTTAGCTTTACATAAGAAAAGCATGTAGGTATGTGTAAATAATCAGAAATTCTATCAAATTTGAACCAGGTTATGTTTCTATCACATTGCTACTGCTTACAGTCTGCTTAGACTCTCTTCCTCTCTCCACTGGATTCCTGCCATCATCTCCTGTTTCCATGCATATCTCCTGACAGCCTACACTCAAGACAGCATGTTCTTAAAATGATTCTCTTAAAGTGCAAGTTTAGATGAGTGCCTGCCCATTCTCAGCACCCTGCAATAGCCCTCCATCTCACAGTAGAAAGCCAATGACCTTACATTGCTTCCAGTCCTTCTTACCTCTCTGACAGCAACCCCGTAACTCTTACCCCTTCTTCCCCACTTGATTCCAGCACTTGCTGACCCTCCTACAGACATACCTGATTCCACATTTTCTGTGCACTGGCTATTTCCTCTGCTTGAAACATCATCTTTTCAGATACTGATATGGTTTAGTTCTGTGTCCCCACCCAAATCTCATCTTGAATTGTACTTCCAAGATTCCCACGTGTTGTAGGAGGGACCTAGCAGGAGACAATTTGAATCATGGGGGTGGTTTCCCCCTTACTGTTCTCATGGTAGTGAATAAATCTCATGAGATCTCATGGTTTTGTCAGGGGTTTCTGCTTTTGCATCTTCTTCATTTTCTCTTGCTGCTGCCACATAAGAGATGCCTTCTGCCTCCCGCCATGATTCTGAGGCCTCCCCAGCCATGTGGAACTGTAAGTTCGATTAAAACTCCTTTTCTTCCCCGTCTTGGGTGTGTCTTTATCAGCAGTGTGAAAACAGACTAATACAGTAAATTGGTACCAGTAGAGTGGAACATTGCTGAAAAGATTCCTGAAAATGAGGAAGCAACTTTGGAACTGGGTAATTGTAACAATTTGGAAGGCTCAGAAGAAGACAGAATAATGTGGGAAAATTTGAAACTTCCTAGAGACTTGTTGAATGGCTTTGACAAAAATACTGATAATTATATGGACAATGAAATCCAGGCTGAGGTGGTCTCAGATGGACATGAGGAACTTGTTGGGAACCGGAATAGAGGTGACTCTTGTTATGTTTTAGCAAAGAGATTGTCTGCATTTTGCCCCTGCCCTAGAGATCTGTGGAATTTTGAACTTGAGAGATGATTTAGGGTATCTGGCGGAAGAAATTTCTAAGCAGCAAAGTATTCAAGATGAGGCTTTGGGTGCTGTCAAAGGCATTCGATTTTAAAAGGGAAGCAGAGCATAAAAGTTTGGAAAATTTGCAGCCTGACAACACAAAAGAAAAGAAAATCCCATTTTTTCAGGAGAAATCCAAGCTGGCTGTAGATATTTGCATAAGTAATGAGGAGTTGAATGTTAATCTTCAAGAGAATGTCTCCAGGCCATGTTAGAGACCTTTCAGCAGCCTCTCCCACCACAGATCCAGAGGTCTAAAGGCAAAAATGGTTTCGTTGTCAGGAACAAGATTCCCTGTGCTGTGTGCAGTCTATGAACTTGGTGCCTTGTGTCCCAGCTGCTCCAGCTGTGCCTGAAAGGGGTCAATGCAGAGCTCAGGCCATGGCTTCAGAGGGTGTAAGCCCTAAGCCTTGGCAGTTTCCATGTGCTATTGAGCCTGTGGATACACAGAAGTCAAGAACGGGGGTTTGGGAATCTCCACCTGGATTTCAGAAGAAAAATGGAAATGCCTGGATGCCCAGGAGGAAGTTTGCTGCAGGGCTAGGGCTCTCATGGAGAACCTCTGCTAAGTAAGTACAAAGGAAAATGTGTTGCAGCCCCCACACAAAGTCCCTGCTGGGGTACTGCCTAGTGGAGCTGTGAGAAGAGGGCCACCGTCCTCCAGACTCCAGAATGGTAGATCAACCTACAGCTTGCACCGTGAGCCTGGAAGAGCTGCAGACGCTCAATGCCAGCCGGTGAAAGCAGCTGGGAGGGAGGCTGTATCCTACAAAGCCACAGGAGAGGAGCTGCCCAAGACCATGGGAACCCACCTCTTGCATCCATGAAACCTAGATGTGAGACCTAGAGTCAAAGGAAATCATTTTGGAGCTTTAAAAGTTGACTGCACTGCTGGATTTTGGACTTGCATGGACCGTGTACTCCTTTGTTTTGGCCAGTTTCTCCCATTGGAATGGCTGTATTTACCCAATACCTGTACACTCATTGTATCTTGGAAGTAACTAGCTTGCTTTTAATTTTACAGGCTCATAGGCAGAAGGGACTTGCCTTGTCTCAGATGAAACTTGGACAGTGGACTTTTGGGTTAATGCTGAAATGAATTAAGACTTTGGGGGACAGTCGGGAAGCCACAATTGGTTTTGAAATGTGAGGACATGAGATTTGGAGAGGCCAAGGCAGAATGATATGGTTTGGCTCTGTGTTCCCATGAAAATCTCATCTTGAATTGTACTCCCATAATTCCCAGGTGTTGTGGGAAGGAATTGGTAGGAGATAATTTGACTCATGTGGACGGTTCCCCCATACTGTTCTCGCAGTAGTGAATAAGTCTCACAAGATCTGGTTTTATCAGGGGTTTCCACATTTGCACCTTGCTCATTTTCTCTTGCCACTGACATTTAAGAAGTGCTTTTTGCCTCCTGCTGTGATTCTGAGGCCTCCCAGCCATATGGGACTAAGTCCAATTAAACCACTTTTTCTTCCCAACCTCAGGTATGTCATTATCAGCAGCATGAAAATGGACTAATACAGATAACAAATGGCTCCCTTCCTCATCTTGTTGGGATCTTCCTTCGGGTGACGCATTCTTAATAAACCCTACACACTACACTACTTAAAATTTCAATCCCCACTTCTCTAACTATTCTCCATCCTGGTCCTCTTTCCCTTTTATTTTCTTTTCCAATAGCACTTTTACATTCTGAACTGCCATGCAGTTAACTTACTTACTATCGGTTAATTGCTCATCATCCCGCTGCTAGAATGTAAACTCTACAAGGGCAGGAATCTTTATGAGTTTTGTTCACTGATGTGTTGCAAGGGCTTAGAATAGTGCCAGGAACATAGTGGGTGCTCAATAAATATTTCAAAAATATTTCATTAATATTTCACAAATCCTTCTAGTATTTCAGGGGTGTAAATGCATTTCTGATGTTTTCCAGGCTCACTAACACAGCAGGCTTAAAACTAGAAAGATAATGATGAAAAATATCTAGAGTTTCAAATCAATCTAAACCTAATAGAAGAGCTCTGATTTTGGTGATGAAAATGCTCAAATAGGGACCATTTAAGAAACAGAACAAAAATAAAAAATCTATGAGTGTTATTAGGATGGCATAGGGCAAGAACACATATAGACTGTCTTTTTTCACTTGAATTACTATGAAATGCTCATTGTTTTTTGTGATGTTCTTCCCTCATCATTCTATTAAAGATAAAGATCTATTGATTATAACAATATTGATTCAGTTGTTTCAAAGAGGGAAGAAAAATTCAGCCTGTGTTTTTCCATTGGGATTGTGCTATTTAAAACAGAACGGCAGAAAAGCAAGTGAGCATGACTGTTTAATTACAGTAGAACATGCTACCAATTCAACTATCGATTTTACTTCATTTCCCATCTTATAATATATTATATACTTTTTCATACATTCTACCTAGTGTTCATTATAGAAGAATTTTATATTTATAAATTCTTTTAAATATTTAATGCCTTCCCATTTAAGTTCTTAAATCAAATGTTTTCTAATAGCCTGAAATAATCAGCATCATACTGAAAATTTAGGAAAAAGATAGAGAGATAGATCAAACCTTATAATATGTAAGAAGTTTTAGAAAATATGAAGCCATGCATCTGAATACTAAATGTGTCAAATTACATGTATTAATTAGAATTTATGGATTAATATAATAGAAATTGTGTAATGATATGAATACAGTAGAGCAGTATATAATGACATTCATATATGCAGGTAATATGGAAAGTGAAATGTAAATTTATGTGATTTAATAAGCTTGTTATAGAACAACATATAAAAATTGAACAAGAAAAAGCTTGGCTTCATTAGCACGTGATATAAATTATTTTTAAAATTCTGTTTGAAACATAAATTATACTGCTATATGGAAGGCTTCTAATTTTCTTGGATAACAGAGCCACAATATTTTAGAAAAGTTAAAGATCATTGACAATAAGTTGAAGATCAGTGTAAATATTACATGCGTACATACACATGTGTATACCTGTGCATGTGTATGTGTTTTAGGGTATGTACCAAGTTTACAACCACTGATGTTGTGTAACGGTAAGTGTGAAATGAAGAAAACTAAACTGCCATATGTAGCCAAGCAAGTTAGTAACGACATTTAGTTATTTGTTAAAACTTACAAACTAGAAAAAAAATCTGCAATATATATTGCTGTGTTATTCCACCCACACCACTTTGGCCCTTTCTGTAGGTTGTTTTCTTGATCTATGAAGGCATTAGGGAATGACCACTAATTAGAGTTATAAGACCAAACGATGGTAATATTGGGTGCCGCCCAGGCTATCTAAGTTGCTAATGTGCAATCTCATTTCAGAAGTGCTGTCACTGTAAAACCAGGTCAGCATGGAGGCAGAAATCTATAAATATAGTGCCTATGTCATATCCTATCATCTCTGGAAGGAGCACGCACTCTGTCTTTTTAAAAGAGGTTTCCATATGCTATAGAAGACATGTGTGATAAATTAAGCACTTCTTTCTAGACACTGAAAACATAATAGTGATATAATTAATTACGGTCATATTCTTGTTAAAATTGTGCAGAAAAACTACACCTTTTTCGATTAGCATGAAATATAAGTGTCAAATCCGTAATAAAACCCTGATCAATAAAACAATAATAATTGTGTTGTTAAAAGCGGACATCGAAAGGTGTTCATGGCAACATATTTTAAAGGTTAGAAACCCTTTTAAAATAAACGGATTTCATCTTTACACTATGTCATCTAAATCATTACTGTGTTTGTGTATACAATTATAATCAGACGATAAATTGCAGCTATTGAATGGATTAAGTCTGCACTTCTTGACCTCATAAATCTGAGATTGTCATAGCTTTAGAAAATGCTTGTGTAACAATCAGTTGATTACATGGCTTGAGCAGCTGTGTGCATGTTAACTGGAAAATATGAAAGGGGAAGGGTAATTCAAAGTTCACTGGTGGAACTTTATAACATATTTGACACATTCTTTTTAACACTTTCAAACCCTTCCTTTGGAATATGCTGTAGATTTTGGTAAATTTACACATTTAATAGAAGGATGTTGAGAAAGTTTAATAAAATGGGGTCCAACTGAAATGTCAATATTTATGAAGATTCCCTGAAAAGATTGGTTCACGTTAAATCACTGTGTTTTTTAATGCTTTAATAAAGCATAAGGAATAAGAGCATAGGGTGAGAAATACTTCACAGTATTTCTTTCTAGTTAGTGATTTGGGGGAAAGAGTTCTCACGAATCTATTTCTCACAAATGGCATTCTGTTTTTAAATGTACCATTTCCACCAGCTGCGCAATGCCACTGTGACACGACTTCAGTTTACATTTAGAAAAATACATCAGAGATTGTCTGATGTTTCACGTCATCAAAAATTTTGAAACCACGAAAATGATTGTCTTACCCTAATGAAAATAAAATGCTTAAAGTAGCAAATCCTAATGGTTTCTGAAGTCAGACTGTACCTGAATCTGCTATTTTATGTTTAATTCAAGAGATATTATGTTCATTTTAAGGAGAATTGGTTTTAACTAAAATTATCTAATTTTAAGAAGATAACTAGTATCTTCTTAAGGAGAATTGGTTTTAACTAAAATTTATCTATTTGTATATAGCTTCCACCTTCAAAAATTTATATAGAATATGACCCAATTTTGAAAATCTCGTATATTAAAATAGTATTAATCAAAGATTCAAAAAGAATTAGATTATTAATAATGAAATATTTTCATTTACTTTAATTTTCTCAGATGAAAGGAACTAAAGCGTGCTTTAAGCGTTAGTTAGAAATTTACAGCCTCCTCATAAAAGTGGCATTTTTCTCATTTTGCATAAAAAGTTCGAGTATAAAATAGCTAAATAACTAATCCCAAGGTCACAACGAAAAAGGGAATCAGGGGCAGCTAAAAAGAGAATCCTCAATTTCAAGCTCCTGAGGAACAATTGCCTTTTTATAACCCCTATTTAATAACATTTAATGATTAAATTACCATGAAAATAAAACATCTTGTTCGAAAGGCATTCTAGTGTGGAAAAATAGAAGACAGTGATCTATGATGTGCACTCAACTTCGTTAAAACAGTCTTGTAACAGATTAGACCCAGTGTACTTGCCACCTGTCTGGAGAGCCCCCTGGCTTTTACAGAGCTGTTAAAGGGATGTTCACATGTCAGGAGAGGTGGAATTTGGAAATTTTTTGCCTCCAGGAATTTTGACCTGGATAGTTGATGATTACAAACAATTGCACAAATGTCTCATTCTGACTTCGGACATTATATCCACAGAGATTACCACTTCATTTAATGTTGAAATTGACAGTTCTGTTAGACAATGCTATAGTACCTTGTTATACACTTTATTAACTATTAAGAGCTATGCTTAATAATAATAGCTAAAATCTGAGTGCCAATCTTTGCATCAAACAGTTTACTTACATTAACTCATTCAGTATTTCAAGTAACCTGTGATGGAATTATTGTCTTTAACATCCAGATTAGAAAACTAAGCCATTAAGTGTATTGTCCAAGGTCACAGAGTTAGAAAGCAGCACAGCTAGAAGATGAAATGCAAGATTTCAACATCAAGGACTCAATTTCTTAACCACTAGATAATACTACCTCCAGGTTTTGCCTTTCCTGGCCCTAGCTGATTTCTCAATATGGAGTTTTCAGATCTCAGGAATTTAAGTTGCCCAATAGGCTGCCTCATAAAATCCGCTGCTATAAAAGAAAAATTTTAATCCAAAATTATAATCTAAAAATGACCCATAGGTGAGTATGGCTAGTTTAATTTTGTCAACTTCGTTGACCTGAGTAGTTGCATGATGAAATGCAGCAACTATAGTGTGTATGAGTTTTTCTTTTGTGTAAAAAATACAATCAATTAAAGTTTACCATACTAGTCAAAGAAAACTTTTTTTTTTTCAAATAAGTGGTTAAAGCAATCAAACAACTGCTGTGAGAAATTTTCTCCTTAATAGAGTACTTACTTGTCTACCACAGAATGGACTGAAAGAAACTTATTCAAAATTTGTCAGATTGGTTCTTGGCTTTCTTTGACATCACTGATATAGACATTCAATGAATTAACCCAATTGATTAACTATTTTAGGTAAATATGCCAAATAAAAATAATGACATTTGGGGGTTATTTGATCTCTGTAATTCTATCAACACAGCCTTGCTTAACTTAATTTTTTCTCAGCTGAGTTAATGAAAGTTTTCCCTCCACGTCCCCCCTCACTCTGTGATTCTTCCCACATGTCTTTCTGACATCTGAAAGTGCCATATCCACAAACACAGGGCTTTTGACACGTTCTTTCCTTGCATAGAACACATTTTCCCACCCTCTTTCCCCATCCCTACCGCAGCTAAAAGTACCTTTTAACTTTCCATATTTTTTTTCAGATCTCAACTCAGTTGTGCGTTCTCTAAGAAAAGTCGCCTGACCTCCATAACAAGGTTAAAACCTTCTATTGCAGGCTACCAGAATGCCAGTATCTCCTTCCAGAGCAGCTGTCAGCATAATTGTGTGGTGTATTTATTGGTATGATTCTCTGATTAATACCTCTTCCCAATAGCCTGGA
>PVKV010000508.1:117025-232631 GCA_004027835.1 Alouatta palliata
AACCTCCGCCTCCTGGGTTCAAGCAATTCTCCTGCCTCAGCCTCCTGAGTAGCTGGGACTACAGGCGCACGCCACCACGCCCAGCTAATTTTTGTATTTTTAGTAGAGACGGGGTTTCACCACGTTGACCAGGATGGTCTCGATCTCTTGACCTCGTGATCCACCCGCCTCGGCCTCCCAAAGTGCTGGGATTACAGGCATGAGCCACCGCGCCAGGCCGGGAACTTTAATTTCTAATCAACTTCATTGAGCTGTAATTTACATAGAATAAAATGGACCCATTTTTAAGTGTGTCGCTCAACCAGTTTTGAGTATCACAGTTTTTCATAGGTTGCCTCTCTGACACTGAGCTGTGCACAAGTCTTCAAATGTTCCTGGACTTCAGGCTCTTCATCTATAATAAGATATTGTGCTGTTCCTATAGTCCCTGCCCGTTCTAGTATTCTAGGTCTCTGTTTAGGCTCTCTGCATTTCAGAATATATTTAAAGATATATTTTCTCAAAAGGATAGCTATACCTCTAGAAACTTGTCAAAAGATAGGCTCAGCTTGCCTGATTTCAGTAGTGATTTGCTTATGCATTCCATAATTTATCAAATTTGAATTTTCAAGTTATCCCCACTTTGAAAAACGAAGATTTAGCTCACTTAAAATAGCATGTCTTTGAATATACGGTTCAATATCTTTGTCAGCATTTCCATCCACTAGAATTTAAAATAGAATATTGAGACCTCTTCAACCAGAGTTGTGGTAGCTCTTTTCTATCAAGGCCACTAAGCAGAGTAAAAAAAAAAAAAAAAAAAAAAAAAAAATTAAACAAACTTTACTTAGGTAGAAACCAATTCAGGTATTTATCTTCTTTCTACCTATATTCCTTTCTTCTTTCCTTCCTTTCCTTTTTCTGTCCATTCATTCATTTTCTCATTGGTTCATTATTTTAATAACAAAAATACAAAAACAGTACATTCATCTACTTTTGGAATTGAACATAAGAAATTATAAATTGTTCACTAAATATAACATATAATTTAAAACATATTCAGACTCTGTTATGTGAATAGTAAACAGAGAGAACCTAATTGAATTTTTTATTTAAAAAAAGAAGACAATGTGAGTAAGAACTGTCTTACTTTTCTAGTCTAGAAAAGCTCATAGAAAATGGAGAAAAAAGAAAAAAAGCCAAGACAGATGGACAAAACCACCCACCCACAGAGACCTGTATTTTGGTAAAAATAGATGGTTTCTATTTTTAGGAGAGATATGCCCAGCAGTGAATATTTAGGACATTGATTCTCAAATGATGCCCTTGCTCCTGAGGCAAGGTATTTGAAATGAAATATTTTTAAATGTTCTAATTCACACTAAAAAAAAATCCTATAAATAAAATAATATCCCTCTGAAGACTGCTCTCCCATTATTTTGTAATTAAACTTTTCTTTCTGAATCTGCTTATCTCTATTAGCATATAGATTTAGCATGAAAATATATATTTAATTATATTAAGAATTTTAAAATTTATATATTAGGGTAAGAATTCTCTACCCAAAAATCATAAAAGCTATTAATTTAAGAATTGGCTAGGCACAGTGGCTCACAGCTATAATCCCAGGACTCTGAGAGGCTGAGGTAGGAGGACTTCTTGAGGTCAGGAGTTTGAGACCAGCCTGGGCAAAATGGCAAGATCCCTGTTTCTACAAAAAAAAAAAAAAAATTTAAAAATTAGCTGGACTTAGTGGCAGATGCCTGTAGTCCAAGGTACTCAGGAGGCTGAGGTGGGAGGCTCAGCCATGAGCCTAGAAATTCAAGGTGGCATTGAGCTATGGTAGCACCATGGCACTCCAGCCTGGGTGACAAAGTGAGACCCCATCTATACTACTAATAATAAATAAAACAATTTAAAAATAAAAAAATTTAAAAATTAAATTTTCTATATATTTCATCCTTTGTGAAATTTTAATTAAAAAAAATCCAGGTGTATAATTTAAAAAAAAATCAAGCAGGACAAAGGACTTATAATGAAAACACCAGATGGTCTTAATACCTTCAGTCTCACTAGCTGAGGAAATCATTTTAAAGGTTTCCTATGTAGTTTTTTTGGAGTGATTGCCTCCAAATGCTAACTGATATGCTTAATTACTAGATCTCATTTATCAATTTGAATATAACATGTTAGACATAAAAGATGAGAAGTTTACACTACTTCATTTCCACTACCCTGCCAACTCTTAACTCCCCACTTACCCCCAGTCTTTGAGAGTTCTATCAAAGAGCTATCTGAAAGAACTTTGACCCTCTAAAGGACTTTACACCTTTATATTATGGATTTAAACTGTCATCCCATGTTCATCAATTACTCTCAACACCCTACTATATATGATGGAAATGTTAGTGCTGCGTCTCTGTTTTCTCTCTTTGTATCCTCCCAATTTTTCACTTCCTGATTTACACTCTTCATTATCTTTCTACCTTTCAACATGAATTTTTTCATAATTTTTATTCTATTTTCAAACTATAATTTAGTCTTTTATTTTTTGTCTATAGAAAGTAGTGACATGGAGTAGACATGGTAAGACATTTCGTAAGAGGAGCAGAAGGGATAGATGGTTCTCCATGGTGGTGGGCAAAGTAAATTCTATTTTCTGTCTTCCTACCACATCTTGAGTAAAATACTGACTTGTTAATGATGTAATGTGGAATAGAATAGGGTTTGTAAAGATACCTTCATGTCAGAGTCTGAGTCAAAGGTGAGCATGGTTCAAAAAACCAGTCTTTCAAGAGGATTCCATCACACTCAGGTTACAAGAGCATATATTTAGGTCTTGATTTATGTTTTAGTGCAAGTCTTTAAGGGTGTCATAGAAAGGTGAGCTATGATACCAAAGTGATCACAGAGCAGTGCTGGTTAGAGTGTGTGGCCTGAGTCAAAGGTAAGAAGAAACCTAGGATAATGTCATGTTAGGGAAGTTAAGAGAGTAAGTTTTATTCTTGGAGAACAATTTAAAAAAAAATTAAAAGTCAGCAAGATGTGGGGTTTGAGTGTAAAAGTGTCATGGGTATTGTTTGAAGAATCAGTCTGGGAAATGGAGTAGGGATAGAAGACAGATTCACTAGGAAATAACTGCGTGTTTGGAGAGGCTTCCAAGAAACTTGCATAAGAAAGTCTATAGAAAATTTATTGGACAAACTTTAAGGGAAAGAAATCTTACCTATCCCCAAAGGCCCATCAAAGTGTTATCTTTTCACAGGACTCTGCCTTCTCCAGCCCCTTGCTGACTGAAACTACTGTCTTTCTCCCCTTTACATTGTCATGATCACCTTTCTATGCCACTTTTAGAGAACTTATCCACCTTTTGCTTCGTATTAGGTTACTTACAAATACGTGATGTCTGTTCAACTAGATGACAACTTAATGTCTAATTTATCTTTACTTCCCCAACACCTAGACCAAAATCTTACATATAGCAGGCATTTAATAAATGTCTTTCAAAAATGTGTTAATATGCATATGCACGATTTTAAAAGATAAATGTATTCAGTTCTTTTCTCTTCTTTGTTTCCTTCCTTTGTTTCTACTGTTCCTCCATCTATCCTCTTCTTCGTTCCCTCTTTTCCCATGCCCCACTACTTTGCTTCATTTTTTTTCCCTTTCTAACAAAGATAAGACTTGTGCATGCATTGATAGGAAAGACAGAGGTCTGAAGGATTAGTAGAGATTGAAAATCCTAAAAGAGAACAAGAATAGAAAAAATAAAAAGAAGAAATATTATCCAGATACTTAACAAAATCTTCTAAAAAAGAGAGTGCAATATACACATACTATGTACCCACAAAAATTACAATTAAAATTTTAAAAAAGAGAGTACATAAACCTCTCTCTAAGGCTAGAAGAGCCAAGCCAGAATATGAATGTAATATCTTAACTGAGCATGCACTGAAGTTTTTTCAATGAGGCTTGCCTGGATGTGAAAGTAGAGGAGTGTTCGAATTCCTGCCATTCCTCTGCACTAAGAATAGATTGAAAAACAAACAAGAATCAAATTACCATAAACACATTTCAAATATGAGTGAACAGAGTTTTAAATCCGAAGGGAAAAAAATACAGGCTTGCATAGTTTCTGTTTGAAGGACCAGCAGTCCATAAAGCAATTATTTGCATTCAAACTATCTGTCAGAATTGATGGACATTTAAATATAGATCATTACTATGTTTGAGTCACATAGGCCTCTTACAGATTTAAATAAAAGGAATCTCAAGAACCTAAAGAAAACTATGGCATTTATTACATTTAAGATGCAATAAATAGAGTAGAAGTTTCAAGGAAGAGAATGCTGACTACTTTCTAAGCCATCAACTAAGGCAGGGATCCCTAGGCCACTGGCCATGGACCAGTACCAGTCCACGGCCTGTTACGACAAGGGCCGCACAGCAAGAGGTAAATGGTGGGCAAGTGAATGAAGCTTCATCTGTATTTACTGCTGCTCCCCACCACTTGCATTACCATCTGAGATCCTCCTTCAGTCAGATGTGCGACTGCGTTAAATTCTCATGGGAGCGTGAACCCTATTGTGAACTGTGCATATGAGGAAACTTCAGGTTGCATGCTCCTTATGAGAATCTAATGGCTCATAATCTGTCAGTGTCTTCCATCACCTCCAGACAGGGCTGTCTAGTTGCAGGAAAACAAGCTCAGAGTTCCCACTGATTCTACAGTATGGTGAGTTGTATAATTATTTCATTATATATTAAATGTAATAATAATAGAAACGAAGTGCACAAAAAAATGTTATGTGCTTGAATCATACCAAATCTGTCTCTCACCCACCAGTTCATGGAAAAGTTGTCTTCCATGAAACCAGTCCCTGGTGCCCAAAAAATTGAGGACCTCTGGCCTAAGGCATCTTGGTGAACTGGAAAAGGTTCAGGCTCTGCTTATCAGCTTGGAGTTTCACAAACCTGCCTTTACACATTGAGAGTATAGTCACCTCTCAGGGCCAAACTCACAGTAATCAAGTTCATAACACACAGACTTACCAGAATACCAACTTCTTAAATTATACTGAGAAATTTAGAGAAAGAGTTCATACATTCACATTCTCTGCTTGCAACAGTATCTCCTTGCAGGAAAGCTCTGAGGGAAGGTATTTTTGACTAGAATTTCACTTGATGCATTTGGAATTAGAGTCAGCAGTTACACGTGTGGTTCAACGGTCTACTGGAATCCAGTGACAACTGTTCAATGCACCTATAATTCTGAGAGGAATATTCCTGCCACTAGGCCTCCACAGAACCCATGAATTTGATTTGTTTTTCACTTGTAATTCCTGTGAGATTTATTGTACATACCATATTCTTCCATGTTTCTTAGTATCACTATGTTTATATAATCATTTACATTCACAAAAAGCATTTACATAAGTTATATCATAATGTCCACAGCAGTTGTGTATTAACATTATCATCTGTATTTTACAGAAAGGGAAACCAAGGCTCAGAGATGACAAGTGACTTGGCCGAAGATCTCACAGGCACTAGCATATGAAACTTTGAAAGCAGGAAGCATATCTTACAATTTTTATAGTCCCAAGAACAATGATCTATAGCTATGAGTTACTTGTAACATATTTGTTGATGATAATAGTAGGTTTATAGAAAATATGTGTTAACAAAACTGATATGTTTGAATATTTATGGGAATACTCTTGACTTTACTCAGTATTTTACAAGATTTTCTTTCAATATTGAGTTTCCCTTAATACATTTAAAACAGGATGTGCTTTATAAAAACTGGGCTTTTCCACAGCATTTAAGGAACCTGTATATATTTTAAAAGATTGATGACTTTCAACTATTATTTTAGGGTTTAAAAATGATGATTTTCTTCCTTTGGGTGACATATCAATTATTGTTCTTAATTGCAAACAACAGACTCCACTCCAGGAAATTTGAGGAAAAAAATAATTTACTAACTGGAATAGTGGGCTTGATCCATGCTTTACCCAATGCTACAGTTTCAATATTTGACCTTCTAAACCTCATGTTGAAATATGATCCTCAACGTTGGAGGTGAGGTCTAATGGGAGGTATTTGGGTCATAGGGTCCAATTCCTCATGAATTGCTTAGTGCTGTCCTTAGGTAATGAGTTCCTACTCTATTAGCTCCCAGACAGCTGGTCATTAAAAAGAGCCTGGCACCTTCTCCTCTCTCTTGCTTCCTCTCTCACCATGTGATCTCTGCACATGCCAGCTCCCCCTTCATCTTCTAGCCTAAGTGGAAGCACCCTGCAGCCACCACCAGAAGTAGGTGTTGGTGTCGTATTTCTTGTACAGTCTGCTGACTGAGAGCCAAATAGACCTCTTTTCTTTATAAATTACTCAGCTTCAGGTATTCCTTCATAGCAGCACAAATAGACTAAGACACTCAGATACTCCCAAATCCTTTTTATTGTGTTTATGTGCCTCACAGCCAGTCTCCCCAGCAATCTTTTTCTAAGGTTGGCACCTCTGACTTTCTTTAAGGCCCATTCAAGGGCTATAAATGCTGTTTTACCAACATGCACAGAGAACCTGAAGTGTTACACAGATTGGGTTTCATGGGGCAGCCCTCACTCATGACTAGCCCTTGTGACTGCAGGTATGAGAGTCCAGCTCCTTTGCCCAAAATTAGGAAAAACTCTGGATGTAATGTAACCTTCAGAGTTCCTTGCAGAATCAAGATGAAACAGGGATTTTGCCTAAGAGTTCATCCTTGCTTGGCTTTTACATTCTTTCCTGTCCTGCTTACTTTACTTTCTTACTGGTTTCTCTTGGGAGTACTTCTTAAAAAGTCACTTGTACTGGTCCTCATCTCAGGATTCTCAGGATCTCCTTCCAAGGAAATGTATTTGCTTCCTAGGACTGCTATAACCAAGTACTACATCCTGGGTGGCTTAAAACAACAGAAATGTATATTCTCAGTTCTGAAGGCTAGGAGGGCAAAATCAAGGTGCCTGAAGGGCTATGTTCCTTCTGAGACTGTAGAATCTTTCCTTTCCCCTTCCCAGGTTCTGATAGTGGCCATTGATTCTTGACATTCCTTGGCTTGCAGCTGCATCACTAAAATCTCTTTCTCTGTCCTTCCATGAAGGTTTCAGTGTGTCTCTGTGTCTTTACATAGTATTCTACTCCCTGTGTCTCTATTTTTTCCGACAAGGACATGGGTTATATAGGATGGGGGCTATCCTAATCCAGTATGACCTCATCTTAACCAGATTACATCTTCAAAGACCCTATTTCTAAATAAGGTCACATTCACAGGTAATAGCGTTTAGGACTACCTTTGTAGGATACACAATTCAACCTACAACAGTAACCTAAGATGAATGAGGATAGGGGCCTTACAGGATGGGCCAGAACATTAGCCTTGGAGACTGCAAAGCAAAGAAGAATGCCACCCAACCATGCCAAGAAAGGATTCCCAAGAAAGCCACTTCTACTTAGTAAGGACACCACCATGGCTTTGGTTGTTGTTGATGCTGCTGTTGTGGAAAGAATTTCAGAGCCTCTGCCCTCCTGTTCTTGAAAGCAAGATGCCACTATGCTCGCCCTCATGAGAAAATGAACTCTGTATGTATAGCATCATGATTTTTTCATATTGCTTCTTTCAAAGTGAAATCTCATAGAGACAAAGTGGAGAGTTGAAAGGGAGACTTTAACTTCAGCACGTTTTTCTGCTTCTACCATGGAGATGCAGGTCTCCTGAGATAAAGAATTCTTCAAATACAAAAGGAGTGCTCAAAATGTGTGACCAGGCCAGAATACATGACAAAAGGACCCCTAGAGTTGGACTCAATGACACATTATGATGCCTAAGGGTATACAGAATTGTCTCTGCATTTTTAGATATGAGTTTAATTCTTTTTTGAAAATGAAGAAATAAAAGCTTCTCACTTGGGAAATTTGTTGTGACTCATATTTTCTCATTTAGAATGCAATGTTGCTTACTCTTCTTGAAGTCATTGGTGGGCATTTACAGTTTATTATTATACTAAAGAGCTGCATGAATATTCAGCTTTTGACTTCTTATTTATTACAAAGTTCTTAAAGATACTTATATTTAAATTATTTATGTAGGAGGAGAAACAAATTTGAAGGTAAATTTAAAGGATTTCAAAATTCATTGTAGTTATTCCTGAAAAGCCATGTTTAAACATTTTATACATTGCTTTATGAGACATAATCTATCTTTACATGAATGATGAAGGTATTTATTAATGTTACAGATTTTTAGTGGAAGAGGCTTGAGATCTAGTTAGGTTCATAGTGTCAGTCTTGTTATCTGTTTTTTTCTATTACCCAGTCACAGCCTGAAAAATGGCAATACATGTTTGTTTGTTATTTCAAAAGTAATACTATGAACTTTTTAGCTTCTAATATTTTCTATCGTAAGCATTTGAGACTTGACATGTGGAATTCTTTAGTGGTCAAAATGGAGGTTTTTTTTTTTAACTTTGCCTTCTATCTTATCACACAATCAAATTGCTTTGTTGCAATGTAAATTACTGAGTTTCACATTTTGAAGGACATCCAAACAACTATGATCTTATTTTTTTAATGGTCAGTCCTCTATAGTGGGGGCCACCAACCAATGGCCAAATCTGGCCCACCACCTGCTTTTGCAAGGTCTATGAGCTAAGGATGGTTTTTACATATTTAAATGCAGAATGCAAAAAAGACTATTATTATTTAAGTGAGAACAGTTGCTCAGAGTTGAGGACATTGCCTCTTTGCCTGCCAAGCCTAAAATATTTACTATCTGGCACTTTACTGAAAGTTTGCTGACCCCTGCATAAGAATGTATCCAAGTAAGACTTCTGTGTTGAAAGCATTCTGTTAACATAAGAAATTAGAATCTACCAAATGTGTTGCTATATTTTATTATGAATAAAATCAGCCATAGAAAGAAAATAAGTATATTTTGAAAAAAATAAACTGCAAATGAAGAAAATACAATTAGAAGATGATAACATTAAAGACTACAGAATACCAGTCTCCTCTTGCATCTGTGTTCTAGAAATGCGTAAATGGAGAAACACTGCCCACCATTAGGCAACAAAATACATTCTAAAAATGATCCGTTATGTTACAGTAGGTAACAGACAAGAGCAGAACGGAACAGAGTTCCCACCAACACGGGCGCACGCACACACACACACACACACACACACACACACACCCCACCAGAATGTCAGGCAACCATCAGGTGACGGTCAAGCGGTTGTTAACTGTCTCTCTAAAATAATAATTGGTGGCAGCCCACACCAGGGAAAGGCAGTCTCCAAATAAACAGAAGCACCTGAAACTGGTGATCAACAGCTTCCTAATATGATCTCAGGAGCTGGGCAAGTGGGCTCGAGCATGTGTATTAGGAGACAAGATGTCAGAGTTTGGCTGGTATATGGCCTCCAAGTGACACTTGTTAAAAGAAGAACTCCTCAAATGAGCATTTGTATAACTCCAGTAAGCACACTGTGCATGCTCCCCTCCCAAGTGCTGACAGGCCACTGCGTACTCAGATAGCCCATGCCAAGGGAAGAATCAGGGGAGAAGGGATGCAAGATGCTGGAAGCATGGCACTATATAAAAACCCTAAGTCAAAGGTCAAACTGTGCACTTGATCTCTCAAGTCGCCCACTTGGCCTTCTTCCAAGTATACTTTATTTCCTTTCATTGCTGCTCTGAAGTTTTTAATAAGCTTTCACTCCTGCTCTAAGGTTTGCCTCAGTCTCTCTTTCTACCTTCTGTCTCCTTGGTTGAAATCGTTCTTCTGAGGAGGCAAGAACTGAGGTTGCTACAGACCCATACAGATTCGCTGCTGGTAACACTTAGGTTTGTGTAACACCTGTAACTTTTCAGAGCTCTTTCATGATAGTGCTTAATGTCTGCTAGCTGTATTATAGCAGTAACTCACGTTTTTTATTGTTTCACACTATGAAACTCAATTGTGTGTATATTCTTTTTATCTTTCATGATGACAGCTATTCTACTGCTCGGCAAAGAGATTTACTTGAAAATCAAGCATTTTCTTGAACACAATACTTGCCTCAAGTTTTTTGTGGTTGTTGTTTTGTTTTGTTTTGTTTTGTTTTGTTTTTTGTCTTTTTTGGCTGGAGTAGGTACTTGAGGCTCAACAGTATAGGAGCAATCTTGAAGTCCTCTTTGTTTCTTATATTTTGTAACTCAATGATACGGTTTTGGAAAAAATAATCTCCGTATACTCCAAAATGTATTTTTTTTCTGCAGATGCTGAATATAGTGTGAATATATATTTACTCCAAAGATCTCAACACCTGACGGGGAGCATAATTTCAGACATCATAATTTTGGTTATTGAGAAGATGGTTTTTAACGGTATGTTCTGGAATTCTATTTAAGGCCATTGTTACTAGTCACGTTGACCTATGATAAAGATTCAAAGGCATAGTAATTTGATTTAAATGAATTGAATTGAATTTAAATGAATTAAATGAATTGATGTTGAGAGATATACTCAATAATTACAATACAAAAGATCTTCATTGGGATGGACTGATTAGTAGACAGAATTGTTGATATTAATTGAGATAAATATTATATTATGCACTTGGATCTAACCTATAAAAAGATCAAAGTGTGACTTAAGAAAAATGCATATGGAGAACAATTCAAGACTTCTAGTTGATTGGTATGTCTCTGTGTGTCCATAGAATAATGAGATTGCAAGAATGTTTGCAATCTTAGGCTATGACAATTTTGGTCAAGTAAGGTAATGACTCCTGTTTCTATTCTGTGACAGCCTGGTCACACCAAAGTCAAATTCTGAATAATAAGCTTTAAGAAGAGTATTGAAGATCAGGAATGGCAAATAGGCTTTATATCTTCTGTCAATTCTGATTCATTCTTTGTGGTTGTCAAGAAAAAAAATGGATTGAAAAGGATCTTGTAATCTTATTCAAAATGGTCCATTGGAAAATGGTACCAGGTATGTCTGTGACAAGGAGGTATTAACTATTTATTATTCAGGATTGGGCTAGGAAGGGGCTGTAACAGCACTGGCAGAAGAGACATCTCTCTCATCTTCTGCACATTTTAATTTTTTTCATATTAGTGGTCTAGCACCTGTTAAAATTTTCATATGCCTCTTAACAATGCCGTCTCTTGGAACAGAGGTAGGCAAACTACCGCTGGAAGGCTAAATCTAGCCTGTTATTTTTATTTTAAGTTTAAATATTAAAAATGACTATTCACCTTTTGGTGAGAATAGTTGTTCAGTTTTGCCTATCTTGGCCCACAGAACCTTAAATATTTAATATGTAGATCTTTACAAAAAGAAGTTCACTCTAATACCCCTGCCTTAGAGCCATGGTTGTTCCAGATAATGTTCCACAGGATGACATCCAATGTACAGGGAAACATTAATTGTTCTACACAGAAATACGTTTGGGAAATTCATGCTTTTAAAATACAATAACATATGTATATATGTGCTATTAGACTACCTAGATCTTTTCATCTTGATCTTGATGCATTGTAAATCATCAAGAAGTAATGTAGAATATGTAGTAATTTCTGGTTACTTAACCATATAACCCTTTTAAAAATATCTAATCAATGGTCTGTTAGAATGGTGTTACACAGAATGCATTTGAGATATTGCTGGGATATACACGAAAAAATAGTATATTAACAACAACTAACTTTACCAAGAACATACAGTAAGTCCTCACTTAACATTGATAAGTTCTTGGAAACTGCAATTCAAAGCAATATGATGAAAAAAGAACCAATTTTCCCTCAGGCTAATTGATACAAACAAGAGTTAAGCTCCTTCAGCATTTTTCTGGTCACAAAAACATCACTAAACTTCAAATAAAGAACCAAAACATTTCACATGTTAAATATCTGTACATATATTTAAGATGAATAAAGACAAGTAAGATAATTATTTACCCGTTTAGGTCAGTCAAGGGTCTGGGTGGCCCGAATCTGTCCTGCCCTGGGCAGGACACCATCCAGCCGCAAGGTGCACTTACACACACCCGTGCCCACTCAGATGGAGACCATATAGGCATGCCAGTTCACCCAATGTGAATATATCTGAGATGTAGGAGGAAACCAGAGCACCCAGAAAAAACCCACACAGACATGGGAAGAACATGCAGTCTTCAGACAGTGGTCCCACTGGCAATCTATTTTTTCTCATCAACGTTGTAAAGAAATAATGTTGAATGAAATGATATTATTCAAGGACCTGCTGTGCTATGTGGAGGAACTGTGCTCAGCACTTTACATAAGTCATCTCACTTAATAGTACCGACAGCTTAGTATTTCTAATTCTCCTCTGTTTTCAGATGCAAAAACTGAGGCTTAGAATGGATGGTAGATTTACCCAAGATCACAAAGCAACCGAGTGTGAATCCATGCTTTTTGGACAAAAGCTTATATTGTTAAGCTTATGCTATATTGACACTCAACTGATTCTCTAGACTTAATTCAGACCAATAAATGAAAGCAGAACAAAATTTGATTGATAGGAAAGAAAATTATAGGGGAAAATGTGTACAGGAGAATGACGATCTTTTAAAAATTTCCTTTCCTTCCAATTTTAGATTAGAAAATAAAGGAAAAAGAAGTCAACTAATCACACTCCCTCAATGATGCCCTAAGAATCATTCTAGAGTACTTTCTTTTTTAAAAGATATTATTATTATTTAAAAAATTTGTTATTTCTATAAGTTTTTGGGAAACAGGCGGTATTTGGTTACATGAGTAAGTTCTTTAGCGGTGATTTGTGAGATTTTGGTGCACCCATCATATGGTCTTTTTTTTAATTAATAGCCATGTATTTGTGTTTGTGTGTCACAACATCATATCCATTAAATAATATCATTATAGGACTACTTTTATATAGGATGTTAAGAAAGATCATATTAATAAATATTCTTTGGAAAAAAATTTTTGATAGCTGTGTTTTATTCCACCATATGGATGTCCATAGTGTGCTTAAACATTCCCCTACATGGAATCTCAGGTTAGTTTTAGTATTTTATTATTATAAATTCCACTGACTAGAGCAAATTCATACATAGATCTTTGTCTACGTCTCTGATTTTTTCTTGATAAGATTTTTAGACGTGGAATTGCAGGTTAAAAGAATAACAACGTTTTTCATAAACAAGTCTAAATACTTTTTAAGAATTACTACACAAATTAACAAATCCACCAACAGTTTATGCAAGTACTTCTCTCACTTCACCTTCACCTGTAACCAGAAATATCAATATTTCAACGTTTTATTTTTAGATTTTTTATTTTTAGATTTTTAGTGTAAAAGCATTCCCAGTTCTCCACATCCTCTCCAGCATCTGTTCTCTCCTGATTTTTTAATAATTGCCATTCTAACTGGTGTGAGATGGTATCTCAATGTGGTTTTGATTTGCATTTCTCTAATGACAAGTGGTGACGAGCATTTTTTTTATGTTTGCTGGCCTCATAAATGTCTTCTTTTGAAAAGTGTCTGTTCATATCCTTCACCCACTTTTTGATGGAGTTTTTTTTTTCTTGTAAATTTGTTTAAGTTGATTGTAGATTCTAGATATTAGCCCTCTGTCAGATGAGTAGATTGCAAAAATTTTTTCTCATTCTTTTGGTTGCCAGTTCACTCTAATGATTGTTTCTTTTGCTGCACAGAAGCTCTGGAGTTTAATTAGATCCCATTTGTCTGTTTTGGCTTTTGTTGCCATTGTTTTTGGTGCTTTAGTCATGAAGTCCTTGCCTATGCCTATGTCCTGAATGGTATTACCTAGGTTTTCTTATAGGGTTTTTATGGTGTTAGGTCTTATGTTTAAGTCTTTAATCCATCTGGAGTTAATTTTAGTGTAAGCAGTCAGGAAGGGGTCCAGTTTCTGCTTTCTGCACATGGCTAGCCAGTTTTTCCAATGCCATTTATTAAACAGGGAATCCTTTTCTCATTGCTTGTTTTCATCAGATTTGTCAAAGATCAGATGGTTGTAGATGTATGGTGTTACTTCTGAGCCCTCTGTTCTGTTCCATTGGTCTATATCTCTGTTTTGGTACCAGTACCATGCTGTTTTGATCACTGTAGCCTTGTAGTATAGTTTGAAGTCAGGTAGCGTGATGCCTCCAGCTTTGCTTTTTTTTTTTTTTTTTTTTTTTTGCTTAGGATTGTCTTGGCTATGCAGGCTGTTTTTTGATTCCATATGAAGTTTAAGGTTGTTTTTTCCAGTTCTGTGAAGAAGGTCAATGGTAACTTGATAGGGATAGCATTTAATCTATAAATTACGTTGGGCAGTATGTCCATTTTCACAATATTGATTCTTCCTAACCGTGAGCATGGAAATGTCTTTCCATCTGTTTGTGTCTTTTCTTATTTCCTTGAACAGTGTTTTATAATTCTCCTTGAAGAGGTCCTTCACGTCCCTTGTTAGTTGTATTCCTAGATATTTTATTCTCTTTGTAACAATTGTGATTGGGAGTTTGCACTTGATTTGGCTCTCTGTTTGTCTGTTATTGTTGTATAGAAATGCTTGTGATTTTTGTGCTTTGATTTTGTATCCTGAGACTTCATTGAAGTTGCTTATCATCTTAAGGAGATTTTGGGCTAAGACAATGGGATCTTCTAAATATACAATTAAGTCGTCTGCAAATAGAGACAGTTTGACTTTCTCTTTTCGAATTGAATATCTTTTATTTCTTTTTCTTGCCTGATTTCTCTGGCCAGAACTTCCAATACTATGTTAAATAGGAGTGGTGAGAGAGGGCACACTTGTCTTGTGTCAGTTTGCAAAGGGAATGTTTCCAGTTTTTGCTCATTCAGTATTATATTGGCTGTGGGTTTGTCATAAATAACGTTTATTATTTTGAGAAACATTCCATCGACACCAAGTTTATTGAGAGTTTTTAGCATGAAGGGCTGTAATCCCAACACTTTGGGAGACCAAGGCCAGTGGATCAGGAGGTCAATAGATAGAGACCATGTTGGCCAACATAGTGAAACCCCGTCTCTACGAAAAATAAAAAAAAAAAATAGCTGGACGTGTTGGTGTGCACCTGCAGTCCCAGCTACTTGGGAAGCTGAGGTAGGAGAATCGCTTGAGCCCGGGAGGTGGAGTTCTCAGTGAGCCAAGATCGCGCCACTGCACTCCAGCCTGGTGACAGAGTGAGACTAAAGAGAGAAAGAGAGAGAGAAGGAAGGAAGGAAGGAAGAAAGAAAGGAAAATGAAAGAAAAGAAAGAGACAATTACATGAATGCTGGATGAAAAATTTCAGGTGAAAAGCATCAGAATTTCATCCATTTTCATATTCAGTGTCACCCTATGACATAACAGTGAGAGAAGATTAACTTAGACTTTATTTTTATCCCACAGAAGTAGAGTAGCATTCCACTTATAATGTACTAGAAACAATTATGTTTTGAGATAATTATTTACATAAGCTATAATATTTTGAGAATAATATCAATTAATTGGCATGTGGCTAGCAAAGTTAACTAAAATGACTAAATTGTGTCATTCAATAAGCAACTGATTGAAATAATTGGGGGGTAGGCTGGGGAAGAAATGGCAAAGAAATTTGGACCAACTGGCCAGTTACATTCAGTGAATACTACACAACCATGGAGAGGAATGAGCAGACTCCCTGTATACTGATATTGAAATATTTCCTAGAAATGTTAAGTGAAGAAAGCAAGGTGTAGAATGGTGTGAGCATCATTTGTTTTTATAAAACAAAGAAAGGGCTAAGTATCTGTATTTGCTTGGAGATTCATAAAATGAGACCTTGGGAAGAAACTAAGAATGTAACTTACCTATTGGGAGTGAAAGCTAGGCAAAGGGAAGAAGAAGACAAGGACTGGGGGCGGACATTTGACTTCATACCTGAGTTGATTTGGTTCCTTCAGAAGCTGACCCTGAGATGAGGATTTTTTGTACAAGTGATTTCTTTAGGTGATGATCCCAGGAAGCAGGGAAGGGAAAGAAGAAATAAGTGATGTATTATTAACCGGGTTACTGCTACGGAGCTGTATCCCACTGTCAGCCTTCAGCAGACAATGTAAAGTGCACAACAGAGCAACCCCAGCAGTGAATGAGGAAACTCTCATTGAGTGAGGACTGCTTACTTGTGGGGAGCCCTGGGGCAGAAGCTCTTATCCACGGGCATGGGAAGGTAAACCCAGGACATACAGGCTGGGCAGTGTACCAACAGCATCTGTTACTATACCCTTCTGATTCTTTTAGGTTTTTCAACCAAGGGAAAGTGTTTTGTTCCCAAAAGTATTCTAATAAAATTTATAAATAAAAATAAAATAATCATATGTCATAAAATATTAATGATACTGACATCCAGAAAGGGATTATATCTATTTTTTGCTCAGTTCTGACACACAGAACCAGAAGCAATATATCTTCTAAGAGAGCAAATATCAATGAAAATAGGAAGAACTTTCTAACAATAGATCTGCTGTCTCGTGAGGTCTTAATAATTACCTATCATTGGTCTCACTCAGTTAGAGAATGAGCTCATTCAAGAATCTGTTTTAAACAAACATTGATTGAGCATTAAGCCAAAGGTAATAAACAAGTAGTTAATCTCCAAAAGTGGTCACAAAAAGATAGTTTGTTATGCAGCAATAGAAACCTATAAAGCCCATTACATAAATTTCTCATTTAATTCCCTTAATATAGCATTCTCAACAAGTGGTAAGTATTAGAAAACCAAGGCACAGAGTGACAAAGCCTAAACCAGCAGGTAGTTATTCCAATTCCACAATGATCCTCTGTAAGCTTGCTAGCCCATTGCCCAGCAGTGCTGGCATCACCCAAGGAATGAAATGCAGAATCTCAGGCCCTCCCCCAGATTTGTTTAATCAAAACCTGCATTTGAACAAGATCCCTGGGTGATTTTGTATGCACAATATAATTTGGAAAGCAAGTTTTACCATGTTTAGGCTCTACATATATAGTATTTGTTTTACCCCTAAAGGAAATATTATTGGCTTACATTTAAACTACATTTAATTTAAATTCAATTAGATATTTTAATTTATAAAGCAATGATATACAAATTGAATCACTGCAATAACCACAATACCAGATGATCATATGCGTCTTTATAAATATCATCTCAAACACTTTTTACTCATGTGATGAGAGTTAATCATTTAGGATAGAAAGAATTTTATGTCCTCAAATTTGAGCATGGTGTCCAGTACTCTTGCGGACATAGTTCCTAGATATACTCAACTTGGTAATCTATTAAAGTAGGATAGGTAGTTTTCCTTAGTTCATTATAAACTTCACTCACAATTGTGAGGCACTTTATTATGAACTGAAACAATGGTACCTGAAAATATGAATAATACATCACACTAACAATGCTTTTGGAACCATTATGGCATGGAATATTGTATCAATCCATAATTTGAAGATGGGACTAAATGGATCTTTCATCTAAAAGAGCTACTGTGATGTGTCAATTTACACCTGATGTTAATAAGCACATACTATCACATAAAATCCATATTAAAATATTTTATATAAGATGTACTTGCATTAATAGGTATCTGTCATTTGTTACTAAATACAGCTGTTAAAAGAACCTCTTAAGTGCTTTCAAAATTTGTTTTTAAGACCTTGACATTGGATTGAATAAAAACTATTATGGAACCAATCCTTCATTGTGAAAATGGACGTAATGGATGAAATACTGTATGTTGCTTACTTCATTTTTGCCAGGTCAAATAGAAATTCCCATCAGCATTTGACACCCCTTACATAGCCACATAATATATGGATGAGAGCCTAAATATGAACATGAAATATTTCATTTTCACTAGACATTATTACAGTGTAGTATGCTTCAACTTTTAAGAATATCTTTCACATTTCTTCTTTGACCATTATTGTTTTTCATAGTAAACCTCTCCTATAATAAGGGAGTAAAATAAGGTAGTCACTCAATTATGAATCATTCTAGATTATAAATTCATGTATCATTAACCATGAATTCAACAAGTACACAGTGATCCGTTTGATCTGAGATTGCATCAGATTGTGAAGTAGTACTTTAGGAAGATTAAATTAATTAAAATAAATTGAATAAATGTTCAATATAAGTGAAATATGGCATCTTCACCTAAGGGTAAATAAATAAATCCACTGTTTACATTGTTCCCCTTTGACTTCATTTTCTCCGTCATCTTTTGCTGACACTAACTGTGCCACCATTTGATGGAATCAATATTTTAAATATGAATCAAAATGCAAAGTAGGGGGCTTAGGCACACATAAGTTTGAAGTAATTTTTTTGTAATGGCTTAGAGTCATTTATCTTCGTCTGAAAGGCTTTTGACTAGTGGTGAGAGAATCACAGTGCTTTTCGTTTTTATTAAAGTTGCTTCTCAACTTCAGAAATATTCTGTTTATCGTCACATTTAAATAAAAGATGCTCAGAGCAAACTGAATGCAAAAACTACAGTATTTTATCATTATTATTACAATTATTGTTCTTATAATGGAATGTGATTTCTATGCAGCTTTGGCATTGAAATTAGTAAAATATAATTTCTCTTCCAAAAGGTTTGCATTCTTTGATCTCCATCATACCTCTATTTTCTCAATCCTGAAAAGGATTCATTGGTCAGAAGTATGTTAAATGTTGTGCCAACCTTACAGAGAGATTTTTAAAGCAACCACTTAAAATGACTAGCCAGCACTTTGGTGCATAAATTGGACTTGAAAGTGCACAGTTTAAAAAGTTTCTCAATTTTTCTGCTGATTTCTCGACTTTTACTGTTTCCATGTATGGCAATGTGTTTCCTGAAATGTAAGCAGGCAATTAGCATTGTTTTGGCACGCTTTTTGAAGTCTAGAAGCTCTGAAATAATTCAGGACTCAAGGCAGTCTAGAACTCAACTTGCTACTTAGAGAAATAGGTCAAAATTTATTTAAGCTGAAATAAATTATTATTACCATCTGTGGACTTTAAATTCTAAATGACCTTGAAATTTCACCTGCTGGTTTCCACCAACATAATTTGAGTGGAATGGTGTTCTTTCTCCCACTGAACTCTTCACTTCAGAGCTTTTGTAGCCTGGAATGGGATATCTTTGTTAGCTTCACTTACAAAATGCATTGTTTGAATTACAGGATTGGAGACAAAAAGTTACTCAGGAAGCAAAAGAAATCGAGTGTTAGAATCACTAAATTAATTGCTGCTCAGCAAACTTGAAAACCTCCAAGAAGAGATAAAACACAAAATCTCCACATTGGCCAGATTTCACCTGTTTGTGCCTTCTCATCTGACCTCTGGATTACTTCCTGTTTCAAGTTTTCCATCACAGGATTTGCCTTATCTTCTGGTCTTTTACTTCCAGTTGGAATCCATGCCACCTTTAAATGTATTCCTATTTTGTCGTTCAGCAGACAAACTCTGAGATTTGTATCCCCCTCCCGCACCCTTCCCCTCTGTGGCTAACGCGTTCTGCCATTACTTTCAGGCCACAAAATGTCACCGTCTTCATGCTTTTCTTTGCACTCTCCCAGTGGATGTCGACATCCTTCATTCCACGGCATCTGAGCAGAACCACAAGATGACAACTTTAGGATCATAATGCGAATTAGTTATGCTCTCACCATTTCCCATTCTCATTAAATCATTGTCAGGACAATGGATTCATGTGGTACCATTTCCTGTTCTCATTACAATTTTTGTCACAAGAATGAGGTATCAGAATTTCAATGCTTCCCATAGTCTTTGAAAAATAATAGTTAGCTCTCTGCTGCTTTGACCTGTCCTTTTTCTGTTCTGTCTTTGACTCAGCCCTGCCACTCTCTTCCCTGCCTGTTTATGGTCTTGGTGATTGGAAGATCAAGACGAAGAGTCCTGAATATGGCAGAATGCTCTATACAGAAGTTAGAAAGTGAACACATGGTCATTTCTTAGGTAAACAATTTCTTAATATTCTTTCTCATGTCATTTTTACTTTTTTCTTCTACATAAATAACAAACACATGACTTGTCCTTAAATGAAAGCAAGGAAATAATTGTTCTTATTTTCCTGTTTTAAAAAAAAATGATTTCAAATTTATGTTCCTTTTAGAAAAAAATAGAACCATTCTTACTCTTCAAATATACAATTTGAATAAATTACTTTATTTCGCCTCCCTGCTGATCCTAGCTGCCTTTACCAAGGTTTGTTTTACAATCGATGGCTTTGTTCTTCCAAGACAGTTACACGTTCTGTTTGGGTTCAGGTAGAAGTCTTACAAACACTAAGTAATGATTTGTTAACTAAACGCTCCTGAAGCTGTCTGTCAGCTCTCCCCACAGCATAATAGAGGCTTCACCTGCCTGCAGTCACTTCAGGACGCTCTAATTAAATGCAAACTTTGTAAAAATACCAGAGAAGCACAGGCAACATGGAAATGCATACTTCTCCCTTCGGCGTATGCTGTTCCGTTGTTCTTGGCTAATGTTGATGTTTTTCGGACAGCATAAGAGAAAATGAAGATCATGTCATTGTTAACAGATCAATGACTTGATTTGTAGAAAATGTTTTAATCCGTAATATGCTTAAAGCTAAATTCCAATTTTCTTTGGATTCAGAATAGGAAAACTTTCTTCAGTTTGTGTTTTTTAACTTGCTCCTGGGGTCTTGTCACTTTCGTTTTCACTTACTGCTTTTCTTTTTCATAGTTTTTTTAGACCATGTCTTTATTTTGAAATGTGACCCAGCACAATGCCTGATACATAATAGACACACAATATATGTTTGTTCATGGAAAGGATAAAGGAATGAGAAAATACACAAAAGGAGTAATAAAAACACAAAAATTAGCCAGGCATAGTGGTGCATGCCTATAATGCCAGCTACTCAGGAGGCTGAGGCAGGAGAATCACTTGAACCCTGGAGACAGAGGTTGTAGTGAGCGGAGATTGCACCATTGCACTCCAGCCTGGGCAACAAGAGTGAAATTCCATCTCAAAAAAAGCCAACAAAAACAAAAAACAAAAACTGGAGGGTAAAATGGTTCCTAGATAACACTTCTATTGGATCACGTTTTATTTTAGTAGTTTCTTTCTATGTCTATTCGATGTAGAGTTTTCATTTGGAATGGATTTTATCAAAAATCTCAGCCTATAAATGTGATCATACACTTTTTTCCTCCTTTAATTTACTGCTGATGCTAAATCACTTGTTTCATCAGATATATTATTTTTAATACATGGCTGGGTTTTATTTTTAACATTTCATTTAGAATCTTGCATTTTTCTTTTAAAATAAGTTAATATTGTTTTGTTTGTGCTGTCTTTGCCAGGTTTTAGTATTGATGTAAAATGACTTGGAGAGAATTTTCATATTCGTATGTAGCTTGAATCATTTGTGCGACAGTGTAAGTATCTTTCAAAGGCTAAATAACACTTAGCTTTGAAGGCACCTGAAACTGGTAACTTCACGGTGCATTTCTAACTACCTTCTGACCTCTTTGGAGGTTCATGGTACTCAAATTTTGGGGAGGATAATTCTGTTAATGTGGTTTTGCCAGAAAATCCATTTTTTCTAGGATTTCTAATTTGTTGCAATAGGATTTCAGATAGTAGTATCTTTAAAGTTGTTTAATTTCTCCTAAGTCTATGATTATGCATCCCACTTCTCATTCTTCATCACATCTATTATATATATATATACATATTTTTATTTCTGCTCCTAACTATGCTTACAAGGGGAATATCTATTTTACTAGCCATTTACAAGACCCAGCTTTCAGATTTGTGTCTCCATTTTATTTAATATTTATTTGCTCTTTCCTTAATTTTAAGCTTTATCTTTGTTTCTTTTTGCTTATCTTTTCTTCTATTTAAGATGCTATTAACAATTTAATTTTATTTTTTATCCTTCATCTTTAATAATGAAGACTTTTAAGGCCAAAATTAGTCTTCCAATTATAATTTCTATTGTACCACGATGTCCAGGATAAACTAGTCTCCATCTCAGCATTGTCTGGATTTTATGTAATTTCACTTTTTTATCTGAAGACTTTCCAGAAATTATCTAGGAGTATAATTTTTTATTTCTAAATGAATAAAATTATTTTGATTATCTTTACTTCTAATTGCATTAGCTTATGATTTTAAAAAGAGAATCCTACAAAATATAACTATGCTTTAAAAAAAATCCAGTAACTTTTTTAACGGTTAATTTTTTAAATAGTCTATGAATATTCAAACATAAATATTTTGTATGGGAGGAATGGTAATATCTCTCTATATTTAATAAATAAATTATGTATCAATTCTTCTATGTATTGTTTTTCATTTAGATCTGTTTAATTTCATAAGAACTTAAAACTCTCACTTAGTTTTATTTGCAAGTTCACTTTGCATAGCTAATAGATTTTTCTCTGCAGATTAGTTGTCAGCTTGTTGGACATGCAGATATGTTCGTTATATTTACAATATAAATTATCCCTCTTTGCATTTCATAATGTTGCTTTTAATCTTGATTACTACTTTTAATCTTTAATTTCACTGTCTGTTACTAGTATTACTACTCCCATTTTCATTTTCTTGTTGTCTGTTTGCGTTGGCTGGTACCATTTGCTCATCCTTAATTTTTTTAAACATTTTTAAATCTTAAATGATAAGCAGTATATAGCTAGGTTTTTTTTAAATCTCATTTTTATAATCTCTGCTCTTTAATGAGGGAATTTAGGCACTCACATTTAATTTAATCACTACTATACTTAAATTTGCTTCCTCAAAAACTAAGCATCTGTCAGCATGCACTGATATTGCAGGAGAATTCGGTTGGATTAATGTTAGATCCAGCAGCACGCTCACTTACCAAGGGCCCTCATTGGATTTGCCTTTTATAAAAGCAACTCAACACAGAGCTTGTTCTAGGGTATTTTTCTTGTTATTAACCACCATTTATGTTATTATTTTTAGCATTTATTGAGTTTTTATACCCATTTTCATTATTCACATTCCCACTATTAAAAGTCATGTGTTAAAGGAAAGACTGTCACTACATGATAATATTCTCTATGATTTCACAAACTAATAAAATAATTTCCCTCTAAATATTCTTCTCCAGTGAACACTAATACTTATTTTGGCCTTGGGGCATCTGAGTCAGTTTCTCGGTTGCTCTGTTCCAATTGCCAGAGAGAGAAATCAGCTCTAACTTAAATTTTAAAAAATTAATCACAGAATTTTACAGGTAGCTGATAAAATGAACTAAAGATAGAGGACAATACAGGAAAAGGCATAAAAGATTTTCTTTCTTTCTTCTTTTTACATGTTTGTTTTTGCACCAATTATGAGTTAGACAGCTCTTGTGGATCCAACTGTAAGCCAATTATAATCCCTAACCTTAAGGAAGATATTTCTAGTATTTGAAAAAATTTGTTGAAGAGTTCCAAGGTCCAAGTAAGCAGAAAAGACTGGTCATTAACTAGAGTATAACAAAAACATTACCATAACAATGTGTGTTTAGGATACACAAATTGCATCAGGCACTGTTCTAAGCGCTCTTTCTCATTTGTTTTTACAGCACCCTGTTATAATACCCATTTTCTAGAAAAGGACACTGAGACTTGGGACCCAAGATTCAAACCCAGACAGTCTGAGTTGTCCTTGTGCTTTTCATGTCTCATATATTAAGGGAAGGAATGCTTGTTGGATAAATTTGTGGATAAAGAAATATGTGTCACATTCCTTTTTAGATTCAGTGGCACATCTTACCATTATCATCTCTGTATTTTTGTCACAATCCAGTGGCTGAATCATATAGTTCTGGCTCTGCCCAGCATTCCTTTCTTTGGATAATAATAAATCCAATACAAAGTTTTGTTCCCCCTTAAGGTTCTTTTAAAAATTATACATTACCTTAATTTTTTAATGTATACTTAATTTTTATTTTTTTAGAGATGTTGTCCAGGCTAGTCCTGAACTCCTGACCTCAAGAGATCCTCCTGTCTCAGCCTCCTAACACGCTGGGATTACAGGCACAAGCCACCTCATCTGTCCCCCTTAGGTTATTTTAACATCCACAGCCACTTTATCAGTTCAGAACAAAGTCCAGAATTAAGCCCAGAATTCAAATTATCCTTGCTTGCTACACATGTAGACATTAAGCTTTAAAGAAAAAAATAATTAATCCCAGAGAAGTTCATTCTCAACACATGTGCAGAAATCAGATTACAAAATACTGTAAACATTTCTGTTTTCACTTGTGCTTTATATAAACATGTAGCCACACAAACACTTGCACACAAACATTTTAGAAGTTGTACAAGATGCTTAATGCTGCTTTTCTAGGAAAGTAGGCTTATAAGTGGCTTCTATTTCTTTCTTCTCTGTATTTCTGCATTTCTTACTATAAAAGCTTTGCTTTATTGAAGAAAAGAAAATGTTTTTTTAAGATGAATACAATTTCATAAGGTCCCTTACCTCATAGCAGAATAAAACTTCTCGGAGACATCAGGATACAAAGCTGCCCTTCTTCCTGTTACTGTTTATCTCTGCAAATTGCCAATTTGGCTAGTAGTGTTGAGTATCTGTATGGGCTAAGCTATATAGCAAATGCTCAGAGAACTATCACTTTCATGCAGCTCTTTTTTTCCTCAATGACAAAAGGTTTTCACTCTTAGTTCTTCAATTTCTACGTTTGTCCCAAATGTGCCCCCACCTCCTATGTTCTAATAAAGCATGTGGGGTTTTTTGAAGCAAGCATATCCACATAATATTCCTTCATTTGCCTACCATAAATTCCTCATATGTACTAGACAAATGGTGGTAGTATGATTAATCTTCAAAATCTTCAGTGAAAGTCATCCTCTAGCCATCAGTTTGAATCGTATGAGTTTACAAGGAAAACTTAGCGTAAAATTCAATGCTGAAGCAATTACACAGGATTTACAGGACTTTTAAATTAAAAATTCCTATACTTGTTCTTGCTAAGCTAAAACTATCATTTTCATTTTTAAAAAATAAATAGAGCCCAGAAGAAGATGACAGTAATATTTGGAAGCGGTTTTATTAGAACCACATTTTTACTTTTGGAAATCAATATATTGTTGGGGCAACCTAAATTTCCACTGAGATTCAAATAAGCTGCTCGAAATTACTAATATTATGGTAAGAGAATCTTTCTGTTGAAAGTTTGTGCCCATAAGAGTTCTAAATTCAGTGTAGCATGATGACTTGGCAGGGCAGAACTATTCCTTGAAATATAATAATAAGGAAGGAAACCAGGAGAAAGATGCCTCCATTAAATTTTCCATCTAGTTTGTATGTTCTCACTATTAAAATGGCTTCAGTATTTTTGTCTGTTTTCCACAGACAAACCTCTTGACTAACCATCTCAGCTAAGTTTAAATCACTTGAATTCTAACATTAAAATTGAATACACGTCATTTCCCTTTCAAATATATCTAACCTCACAACTTGATCTTGAAAGCTGTTTAAGTCTTTCATAGCTTTTACATCTGATTTAAGAATTTGACATATAATTCACATCTTCGTACTTGAAAGTTTTAGCAAGTGGAAAAGATCGGAAGTCCTTGGAAATTATTTCAGAAGTTCATTCTCTTTTATGTCCAAAGACATGGCTGACATCTGAAGAATAAAATTACAGTAACAATAAAACCAATTCTCTCATTTGGTGTCCAGGTGGTGCTGAGATGTGCCCTGAAAAATCTTTCAGGTGGACCTAACTCTCCTAAAGAAGTTGGATGTTCTCATGTCGGAGTAAGGTTAGAAAGAGTGCCACAATCGTTTCTGCTACAAGGAAAATCAGACCAAGGAAACAATTTTTAAAAATTAGCCACTGTAGAATAGAGATTAAGAACATGGGCTTTGGAGACAGAAGAATCTGATTTCAAATCTGGACACTGGCCATGTGATGAGTAACTTCAACTCTCTATGCCATCAGGCTTTATACTTACTGCTTCGTGGAACTATATGAATTAAATGATATAATCCCTACAAAGGGTTTATCAGAATGCCTACCATACAATAAATTGCAGCCATTATTATTACTGCTATTACTACCAAACAAATAAATCTTCACATTCGGTGTGCTCATGAAGGAGTTTTCAGATTTGTACATGTAAATGTGAAAAATGTGAGGTAGTTATTGACAAATATGTTTAAATCATTCTCCCAGTCTTATTTTAATTGGTTTCTTATAAGATTTCCAGTTCTAGACTTGGTTTTACAGTGGCTCCATTTTCCTTCATTATTGCTAACTGTTGTCTTCCAATAAACTAACTTTTTTGTTGGGTCTGGGAAGCGAGAAGAATTGAGGTCAGTGTAGGAGGACTAGTCTCTGAATTAAAACTACCAAAGGACCTTTGGTTCTTTCTTAGAATCCAAGCTGCACCCTATCGATTCTGATGTGTGCCCTGCCTATCCTTGCACTTTCCTCCTGCTTTGACAGAGAAAAACTGACTTAGAAAGTTTTGAAGATAAGGTAAATAATCAGGCTGATTTAATAGCACAGTTGGAGGGAAAAGCTTAGAAAACAGAATGGGAAATACACATGAAGGTACTTAAAAATTACATGAAAATGGAAATCTGCCCACCACAATCATTTTGTTATTAAACCAGATTTTTGTGACTTTGTTTTATTTTCCTTTTTATCTTTTCAATATTTATTGTTTATTTTGTTCATCTGAATGCATTTCATGGTTAATTCATTTAATCCTCATAACACTATAGTCTAGATACTATTATTATCCCATGTTATTGACAAGAAAACTAAGGCATAGAGGGTCTAAATAACTTGCCCACGTTTACACAGCTAGTGAGCAAGTAGCTGGGGGATGAGCTGAAGCGGTCTGTCTCTAGATCTGGGCTCTTGACCACTACAGACCATATTCTGGTATGTAGTTCTGCTTACAGTTTTGCAAAAAATAAGTGATAATAAGTAGAGAAATTTAATACATTTACAGCTTGTAATAGATAGTTATGTTCCTTCCTTTTGATTTATAAAAATGAAAAAGAAAAAAATTACTTGTCTTTTATGATATCATTTGAAATCTGGCAATACTTTTAATTGGTGACTCTGCCCATGAAAGTGCTCTGGAGAAAAGTGAACCTTCTGTTACTCTGTAATTGCTATTTTCCCAGCAATGTGAGATAAGGACAATAAGGTCTGGAAAAAGAAAATGCTGATTGGAGAAAATGAATTGTCTGTTTTCCTTACACTGACCTACTCTCTAAAAAAGTCTCTATCCTGAAGTTTTTTTTTTTTATTAGTCTATAAATAGAAGGTGATTCTTCTCAAAATTTAAAAGGAAGGAAAAATTATTTTCTCAGATTTCTATGATGCCAGATAAATTGCCTCTTATCCCATGCCTGAAATGTTTTGAAACCTGATGACAGTAAAAAAGAATTCATTTACATTCAATTGGGTATTAAATGATAAATTTTCTATTTGCATAAGTTTGGCTTCTTTAACTTTACACTTAACGTGTCAGTTTTTAATGTAATTAATCCATCTGTTTGTGCTTGTAGAGTCCTTTTAAAAGAAAGCATTTCATAGTAGAATGTACTTATCGGAATTCAGAATAAAATAAAGCTCACGGGAATGAGTATTTTAAGTTTCACATAAGGTTATATATGGTAATCTGTGACTTTTCAGTCACATTAAATAGACCCCGGAATACTATTCTCATATAGAAACAGCATTTTTATTAATCAGTGTAACTGAGTGCAAAGTAAATTCCATTCTTCCCTTCTTATTTTATAAAAACAGAATAGTATTTGGGAAAACGAAGGATATTTTAAATTGCTCAAAGAGTTCCATATCTTACCCATATAGTGAGACTATTACATTTTTCTCCTGTCACATCCCTGTATTTGTGGAAAAAAAAAAAAAAAAGAGCAAATCTTGCTTAAAGGAGAACATGGTGCTTGAGCTTCAGTTAACACAGTGCCATACAATGCAATGACTGCTGGTTTTCAAATGTCTTTGTTGAATTTCTGTGTTCACTATCTACAGTTTTAAACATAAAATTTTAAAGTTTTTGATTAGATGAGAAAAACTAACTGGTATTTCTTTCCTTAAGTAGGTAGGAGCAGAATATAACCCAGTTTTGCCCAAACATTTATCATATCATGGAAAATACTGCTGATTAATTTGATGCTGAAAAATTATGTTATTTTTCCTTAAAATGTATTTTGAGTCTTACCTAAATTCCCATTCAAGGCGGGTACGTAAAAATACCATGCTGACAATCAGTCATCTGGATAGTCAGCATTTTGGAGATAGACTAGCGATGGGTTAAAGTTTTTATTTTCTGTTTATAGGAATTTTGTGACCTTTTGTGTACAATTAACAGGAAGAGATTAGAGATCATATTTTGGAGGAATTCTTGAATGTTAGTCAAATAAAACATCTCATTTGTCATAATTTTTTAAATATCCCAAACTATTATTATTTGCCTACCAATGGTATTTTATTCAACTATTTTTTGCATCCATGTTTATATTTACAGATAAAGGTAGTATTGAATAGCTATCAGTATGCCCAGACTTCAATATTTCACGACTGCTTCCAGGCCCTTGATAGTGAATTTGACTTCATTCCCAAGTCCTTCCATAGACCTTAGAGTTTACAGAATAAAATATACATACAGTGTTTGCCTTTTATCCCAGCACATTCTAGAAATATGTTTGAGAAGCTGAATCTCATAAAGCAGCTAATGTTTTCACATAAGAACGATGTTAAAACTGGTCAGGAACTCAATATAAAAAACATTGTATTAAGGAGGAATAATATTTTGAAACTAATCACTATAGAGTCTCAGGGAATTAAAGATAATAAATGTATTATCTAAGATATCAAATGATTATTCAGGTACTTGATATTATCTAGTTTTTGGTGTCCTAGACTTTATGCATTTTTATTAAAATATCCCAACCTAATTCACTTTCCTACCGTATTATTGTTTTCTTAATATTTTTGTTAATCCAGCTCACTTCATAAACTAACAATCCTTTAAAATGTTAATGAATTCCTTTATAGCAGGAATTCGGTATCGATAGTTTCAGTATCTGAAAATTTGTGAATGTACTTAATATCACTTTACAACAGTTAACATGATAAATTTTCATACTGTACATGTATTTTACTCTCAAACAAAAATGACAATAAAAAATGGTTCAAAGCCTGAGGATTCCGGAGCAAGAAGTTTTTTGTGGCAAGCAATGGGACCTAGGTCAAATTCCTGGCATTTGGTAGCAAAAGGACAGGTGTAATGATTGGATATGGTCAATGTAGGTCTCAAAGCACTTCCTTATGCTTTTTGTTTCTTTAATATACCTATTTGATGTAGACAGAGCAGATATTTTCCCAGTATTTGATTTGGGATTAACTAGTCTTGGAGAACATTGATGAAATGTCCACTTTTACAGCACCTAAAGGAAAGAACCAGGCCAAAATTCCAGTCTGTCTGTTGTGTGCCTGTTTCTTGGAGTTCTTGCTCTTAACATTGGTTGAATTTATTCAGAGAACATTGAAAAGTCCATTGTAACTTCATTATGTGGGTTAGGATTGCAAAAGAGAGGAGAGGATAGAAAGCTGAGAGTGTGAATAGTTATTGAATTTTGGAATTGATTTGTCAGTTTCTCCGATTTCTATTATACATTTTATTATGTTTTTATTAGACCTATAATTTTAAGTGGACATTTTTGTTTCTTCTAGGCTTTCTCTAATTTAAGTTCTGTCCATATATAATATTTGTATACTACATATGCATTTATGAAAATATATTTAACAATTACATAGTATTTCATATATATTTTTCGTTCAAGTCCTGTATATTCTTGATACATCTCTTTCCATGTTTCTATGTGGGGTAAACAAGCTCTTTTAAAAATTGAATTTTCTCCTTCCTATGTATGATAGCTAAATACAAGGATGAGTGATATGACTTCTCTGAAAAGCCATCAATAATTTTCACTTGAATGGCAACTGAATCATTCTCAGGGCACTTCCTTAGCTTTCAGTGGATTCTAGGATAATGGTAATAGATGTTGCTTGCTTAAATGATGGGTGGATAACTGGATAATCAGCTCTACTCCTAAATGAGTGGCCCCTACATCATACCTCTAGCCCTTACCCTGTTCCCCAGCATGTATTTTCCCCAAGCCCTACAATGGAGGAAATCTTGTCTATTCTCAGGAGGGAATTGGGAAGTTTTGGTTTTCCTCACTTGCATTTTCCTGAATCTTTTAGCTGTGCATGTGTCTTTCCTATTGATCTGAGGATTAAGTTTTTGAAACCTCAAATCCAATAATCATTCCCTTTGTTCATTCTTATTATTTTTGGATATATCATCCCTTCCATAACACAATAAAATACAGAATGTCTAGAAACTGAAAGGAAGAAGACATATGCAGTAGAAAAAAAAATAAGGAAGAGGAGAAATAAAATTTTAAAGTATTATTTAGACTAAACCAGGAAAGGCAATTCCATAGGAAAATACAGTATTTAGCCCTTTGTTTATTCTTTTAATGAAAACAAAGGTAGTCCTGTGATTACAATAATTATTTTCAAACAATATATGAATTATACAACTATGCCTTTCATGCATGCAAAAGTGTACAGTCACATCCTCTGTGTGCTAACACCTATGAATGACAATCAAGGTTTCCCTCATTTTAACAGATTACCAACCATAATAGAAGTATTAAGAAAACTTGGCTTCATAATCTTGCTAAATGACCCTCTCTGCTAAGAAGATGTGAACCCATACACTTGATCAGTGAGCCTTTGTTCAAAATTTACATGCACAAAATGTAGGTGCAAAGAATCTTCTTCCTGCTTTCTAAAAGATGACTACATGAATACTCACTGAGATAACAAGACTTCCAAATGCTTATTTCCCATAGTTGGAGTTCAAAAGGGATTAGTGTGGGCACTAGAATTCCAGGAAGGGCCCTTGCAGAGATGATGCTGGAGTTCTGATAGAGTGAAAATGAAACATGTCTAAGAACAGGTAGCGGGAAAGAACTTCTAGCTTGGGATACTTGAAGCACGGTGTTTCCTTTGACAAAGAAGAAAGAAGAGCATAGGGTATGTGCAGATGATAATGTGGATAAAAGATAAAATATGGAACTATGAATATAGGGTGGTCATTCTGTATTCAGAGTGATGACCTAAAATCTTCTTTAAGAGAGTAGATGTGTGATTAGGCTGAAGGACTTTGAGATTCAGAAATAGATTAATATGCTAATGGATTCATGAATGAGAGAAAAAAAAGCAGAATAATGTATTCACCCAAAATAAAGAAGCATGTGAAAGAAAAAGGAGGCAAGAAAAGGTGAGAAATATAGTGAAAGAGGACAAAAAGATTTTAGATTAAGCCAAATATTGTTTCATATATTACTTCTTATAATACTTTATTTCCCCAATTAGATAGAAAATCTCAAAAACCACCATTGAATATCTACTCTCTATTTTATAGTAAAATCACTATTTACCATTTCTTAAGAACCTACTATGTGTCAGGTACCATGCTAGACTTCACAAATGTCTAATATAATCTCTACAACAAATCCACAGAGTATATGTTGGCATATCCCTTTTATGAGGGTAGAAATTTAACTCAAGGGGTTAATCCTGCTATCCAAGCTCTTAGAGCAAGCATATGTTGGAGCTAAGATTGGAACTCAAATCCATCTGGCTATGTGTTCACTTCTCACCTTCTTAGCTGGGTGTAGTCAGTGTGGTGCTCTGTAAAGACAGGAGAGTGACTGAAAGGGATAGGCAGGAAGGAAGTCATCAAACATGCCTGTTTCATGCCACAGTTTCTGCTTTTAGCAACTGTAGACTCATCTTGAGATGCACCTGGTAGGCACAGCTGTGCACATTCAAGTCACTTTCTCTTTGGAGAAAGAAACTCTGCAAATAAACACATAGTACATGGGTCCTGCAAATAAACACACAGTACATGGGGTGGCAATATGTCAGCAATCTCATTTCACATTTGACACATACATACTCACTCTAACAACATCTGTGGACACATAAGACAAGGACTATCACTGATGATATGATTCTACACCTAGAAAACTGTAAAGCCTCAGCCAAAAGTCTCCTAGAACTTATAAATAACTTCAGTAAAATTTCAGATCCATGCACAATATCAGTATCCTTTCTATATACCAACAACATTCCATCTGAGAGTCAAATCAAGAATGCAATCCCATTTACAATAGCCATAAAAAATAAAATACCTAGGAATTTATCTAACCAAGGAGCAAAAGATATCTACAAAAAGAACTGCAAAACACTGCCAAAAGAAATCAGAGATGATACAAACAAATGGAAAAACATTCCATCCGCATGGATTGAAAACAATCAATATCATTATAATGGCCATACTGCACAAAGCAACCTACAGATTCAGTGCTATTCCTATCAAGCTACCAAGATCATCTTTCACAGAATTAGAGAAAACAATTCTAAAATTCACATGGAACCAAGAAAGAGCTCAAATAGCCAAAAAAAATCCTAAGCAAAAAGAACAAAGCAGGAGGCATCACATTACCCAATTTCAAACTATATTATAAGGTTACAGTAACCAAAATAGGATGGTACTGGTACAAAAACAGACATATAGAAGAATGAAACAGAATAGAGAAGCCAGAAATAAAGCTGCTTACCTATGGCCATCTTATCTTTGACAAAGTTGACAAAAGTAAGCAAAGTGGAAAAAACTGCCTATTCAATAAATGGTGCTGGCATAGCTGACTAGCCATATGCAGAAAAAACGAAACTGGACCTCTACCTTTCACCATATACAAAAATTAACTCAAAATTGATTAGAGAGTTAAATGTAAGCTCTCAAACTATAAGAATCCTAAAATAAAACCAAGGAAACACCATTCTGGACATCGGCCTTGGGAAAGAATTTATGACTAAGGCCTTAAAAGCCATTACAACAAAAACAAAAACTGACAAATGTGACCTAATTGAACTAAAGAGCTTCTGCACAGAAAAATGAACTATGAATAAACAGACAGCCTAAAGATAAGAGAAAATCTTTGTAAACTATGCATCTGACAAAGGTCTAATATCTAAAATCTATAAAGAAATTAAACAATCAAATAAGCAAAAAACAAATAACTCCATTGAAATTGGGCAAAATACATGAACAGAAAAATCTCAAAAGAAGACACACAAGTGGCTAACAAACATGAAAAAACACTCAGCATCACTCATCATTAAAGAAATGCAAATCAAAACCACAATGCAATACCAAATTATACCAGTCAGAATAGCTACTATTAAAAAGTAAAACACACACACACACACACACACACACACACACACACACAACAAAAGATGCTGCTGACGTTGCAGAGAAAAGGGAACAATTACACATTGTTGATGGGAATGTAAATTAGTTCAGCCATTGTGAAAAGCAGTTTGGGGGTTTCTCAAATAACTTAAAACAGAACTACCATTTGGCCTAACAGTTTCATTACTGGGTATATATCCAAAAGAAAATAAATTGTTCTACCAAAAAGACACATACACTTCTCTGTTCATTGCACCACTATTCACAACAGCAAAGACTTGGAATCAACCTAGGTGCCCATCAACAGTGAATAGGATAAAGAAAACATGGTACATATATACCACGGAATACTACACAGTCATAAGACGAATGAAATCATGTCCTTTGCAGCACTATGGATGCAACTAGAGGCCATTATCCTAAGTGAATTAAGACAGTAATAGAAAACCAAATAATCACATGTTCTCGCTTATAAGCTGGATGTAAACACTGGGTACTCATGGACATAATGATGATAACAGTAGATACTGGAGACCACCAGAGTATGGAGAGAGGGAGGTTTGGAAGTGTTATTTGAAAAACTAACTATTGGATACTATGGCTCAGTACCTGGATTTTGGGATCTGTCATAGCCCAAATCGCAGTATCATGCAATATATTCAAGTAACAAACCTACACATGCACTCCCTGAATCTAAAATACAAGTTGCAATTATGAAAACAAGACAAAGAAAACTTTATTAAAAGAAAAAAAAAGCTGGCCACATGGAAGACATCAGCAACATTCACAAAAGGAGTGTTAGAGCAGTAGGGGATAGGATATGGGATGGAGGTGGTTAAAGAGTGTGAGAGAAACAACCAAGTAGGAACAGAATATTATATAACAATAGTCATTCTCACATACGGTAATTGTGAGGATTAACAAAATATATGCAGGGATAAGACAATAACTGACACGTAATATGTGCTCAATAAATGAGAGCTATTATTATTTCATTTGAAGTTTAAGTGAAAAAAATTCACCATATTCTGAAGAAAATCCAAAATTATAAGAACGTATGGTTGTACTGTTTATAATTTGAAAATATAGTTTGCATTCGAGACTTTAATATTGAAAACATATAAGCATTGTAATCTGTTTTACTAGAGACCTCTTTTTGTATGTAATTATAATTCAAATATAATTTGTATGTTTATTGCCTTCATTCCACACACACCTTGTTTTCTAGATTTACTGTTTACAGCCCCTAAAGCTCTATTTCCCCAGGTTTTTTCTTTTGCCTTCTCTCTCAAATATTCACAAGCCCTTCATAAGAGTCCCTTCTTTTAGTTATACCCGACCCTTACTTTCTTTTTCTGTTATTCTAATTCCTACCTTGAAGCAGAATTACCAAACATGGAGTAATCAATTTATTCAATCATGTACTTATGCCTTTATTTCTTTTCTTCATTCGAAAAAATTTTTGAATGCTTGCTATTCTCCAGGCACGGCAGTAAGCTTTGAGCCACAAAAATGAGTAGTCCTACCAGAATTTCTCGAGTTTGTTTTCCCCTTGGGGGAAGGCAATTATCTAATAGGACAGGTAATAACTCTAAGTGGTGGTACACACTAAAAAAGAAAATTAAAGGGAGCTCTCAGAGCACTAGTATGGGGTAACTGGGGATATTTTCCCGAAAAAGTTCTAGGTGAACCCTGAATGAACCAGTAGGCCCCACCTCATGAGTGAACACTGTGGGAAGCATTTGACTTTCGTAGTTTTGACACTTTGTTTCCCAGATCATCTTCTTCCACGACACCTCTGAAGCCCCCAGAATTTCCCCAAACATCTGTCTTGAGCACTCACAAGTAACCTTAGTTGAATAGCTTATTTATTTCTGTATCTTTTCAACATTTCAGCTGCATCTATTTTTCTTTCCCCCTACTTATGATTAATATTTGGCAACCTATTCTGCTCAACATTCTCTAAAATTATATTTTTCTTTGCTTTTGAGGCTTTTATTTAAGAAATGCTTATGCATTCTGTATTCCATTCCTTTCATTTCTCCTTATTATCTTTTACTGGCTCAATGCATTTACCTGCCAGCAGTTTCCCTTTGCACTTTTTTTGGCTTCCATTGTACTTATTTGGACTTTTTCTTCACCCATCAACCAGTATAATAATGCAACCTATTGCAGTAAATGTGTCAGACCATGTTTAGTAGTTAATTCCTTAATTTCCACAAAGTTGGTGATTTTTAAAATGCTCTCCGTGATGTTTCTACACTTGTCTTTGTCATTTTTAATTTTCTAAAATTGGCTAATAATGATTAATACAAATATCAAATCATCAAATCCAATGAATTCACCTTTTGCTTCCCCACATAATCAAAGCTCATATGTAGTTAAAGAATGTAAAGACTGGTATTAGTGCTCGTGGAAGGAACACAAAGTTTTCAACCATCTCAAAGCATCAGTATTCATTTTCAGTGTGGTGCCTTATGAATCCTTATGTTTATAACACTTCTCCGCTGGAATAAATCTTATAGCTGATTATCACAGCAGTGGGCTTGGTGCCAAAAGCAATTCTGGGAATGGCATTCAATCAATGTGTAAACTAGTAAAATGCCAGGAACTTTTGGAAGACCAAGAAGGGTGATTAGTTACTGAAGAATAAACAATAGTAAAACACTGGGCATACTCTCTCAAACAGTGCAGAAAAGAATTTTCCATGAGTTAATATGAATATAGACCTGGTTGTATTTTAGGCTGTAGGTTCCACTAGATGATTTATATTTTGTTATATTGTGGGAGAACATTTAACTAGTACAAAGTATGTCATTTAGAGTTTAAAAGAAATAAACACTTCTGTTACTCAAAGTAATATGTTTAGAATAGTGCCACTGACATATACTTTCATTTGTAATTTAATAAGAAACTTGATATAGAAAAATATAAACAGTAATAAATCGATGAAAAGAAAACCACAGGAGCTGAAAACCTAGAATTGTGATTATTAACATTAGGCTAAACAGAATGTTAAGATGCCATACTATAATATATTTCAATAGAGAAAGAGCCTTCAGTATATTTAGTATATATATGGACTGTATTATCTAAATTTCCAGAATAAATTCTATTTAAATTTTAGAATATTTTAAAATTCATATAAACTCTTAATGGAAAAAATGATTGCATGATGGCAAAAGTTCATAGTATTCCAAAACTTAGTCTGTGAGATGGAAACACCCAAATTGAGAGAGAGGAAGAGGGCATATGCCCAACCAGCTATTCAGCCAAATCAACCTACCACCAGTGGAAAAAGCATGCATTTGTCTATCCTACCACTAATCGAAAATACTTTATTATAATCATATCATTTGACATTTGGAAAATTATGTGAGCAACCATATTTCACAATCAGATTTTCAGAAAGAAATTGCCATTTTTACTCTCTATTTCTGTGGTGCAATTCCACTTAAACAACATGTACACATGAAATGGGCCAGGGCCAATCTATTCATTTGTAATATTGAAAATGTATAACAAAAGCACCATACAATGACTTTGCTTATGACAATCAATTTGAAAAATAAAGATGGCAGAAATTAACCCATTATCGAATTTTTTATTATATTCAATTTTTAACTCTGAATTTTCCATTAGGACATGTAGTACACACATCCACTTGCACATGCACACACACACACAAAGAAGAAACTTGTAGTGTCTTCATTACTGTCGAAGGAAATATTTTACCTATTTTTCCCTAAGGGCTCATTTAGCAGAATAAGTTACAAATCTTTTGAAGTAAAAATATGTGCCTAAAAAAACATGAATTATGCCAATACATGACAAAAATCAAGCTGAGATGACTTAAAACTGCATGTAAATGACCCTTGGTGGTATATATCATAGTAAGGTTTATGCACCACCATGCACAATTCTGGAAAAGGTACAAAAACAATATTTATGTATAGTAATATCTTAGGAACCAGCATATTGACTCCAAGTTCCAAGACGGACTTGCATTTAAAACATTTAAGACCTTGCAAAATGTTTTCTGGCTTTCTAGGATTTGAGTATTGTCCTATTACATAAATTTGCCAAGTCCTAAAAGTTCATGTGATTTATCAATTTTTCATGAATTCAATTGTACATGTCAGGTGTATATCAGGTGCTCAGAGGAGGAAGGGAATTCAATCAGCATATGCTCACTCATTGACACATACATAAAAGGAACATTTGCAGATGTTTTGATAACGGAAGGGTTCAAATCATTTGTCCTAAGGCAGTATTCGTAGTAACACTTTGATCAGTTGCACCGTGGTTAGATTATTTTCCCTGCAGAAATTACCACATGACCCCAAAGGATAAGAGAAATATTATGTGAGAAAATTGGAAAACATCCGATTGGCGTGTTTTAGCAAGCTGACTGGAATGAATTGTATTCAATCTGATTTCAACTACTTAATGTAATATGTCTAATGCCACAGTGAGAGGAGGGAAGCCAACAGATAAAGCCCACATAAATCATAAGAAATTGCCTCACTACATCAATGTTCATAGACCTTTAATTGTGATATCTTTTCTTTAAAAAAGTTGTAGTTGCTCATTTTCTTCACAATTTTTAGCAGTTGCAGAGTGTTTTATGATTTACATACATAAACTGAACTCACTCAAAAATGAGAGGCCGATATTCTTACCTCCTTTCCACAGATAGGGTACCAAATGTTCATTTAGGAATCATGAACTTTGTAAAATCACAAAGGTGGTGAGTTACAAAGCTGGGACACAGATGAAAATCATTTGTATATTCTATGCTGTTCTTCCCATTAAAAATGTTTTGTCAGTTGTTTTTAGAATAATGTTTTAGTGGGAACTTTAGGATTAATAATTGTTTTGTATTAGTCACAGTATTGATAAAAGGTAGCACAGGAACTCTACTGGTCATTTTTTACGAACCAGTATTGTAGATTTAATCTCCATTTGTGCAGATGTAGAATTCAGCCTCAGAGAGCAAATACCTTGCCTGAGTTTCCAAAGCTACTGAGTAGTAGGGGCAATATTTGCACCCAGAACCTCTAACATCAGAATTTGCACTTTGAACAAAGCAAAGGTTTAAAATGAGTGATACATGCCCATAAATAGAAGAAGGGTTTTGGCGTAATTTTTATAAAAGTATAATTTTTAAATGTGCCTGTGTTTTACCATATTTGACAATGAATATCTCTTTACCTGAAAAACATGTTTCTATATTTTTCCTCTATTTCAACAGGTTAGAGAGCACTGGAAAATACAGGACGACATTGCCTTTTTGTACCAGACAGCTTTCTCGCTATTATTTGAAAATATAATAGCGAGACATAATAATACTTTAAGTCTCTATAGAGTGTAAATAATTTTTGTCATAGGGTTTTATATTTAAAAATTAATATTTGCTGTCAGCTACAACATAGTTGTAATTTCAGAAAATTTGAAGACTTGGGCAATGCAGAATACTGAATGTTGATGCTTCCCTTTGACTCCTAGTCGCTGGTTCAGAAAGAAGCGTTTTAAAAAATGTTTATTCAGATAGAATTTTTTACTCTCTACTTTCCTGCTAAAGGCAGAACTGAGACTTTTTTTCCCCCAGGAGGTTTGGCTATGGTTTGTGTTGTTTTTTCTGGAACGGTTTCCATGAAAAACATCATTATATTTATAATCTCATATTATTGGAAAACTGAAAAAAGATTTTTATGCTTTGTCATTTCAAAGATTTTTCTAAAATGCTTCAAAAATTTTTATGCTTTGTCATTTCAAAGATTTTTCTAAAATGTTTCAAAATATTTCTTTAGTTTGAGTTATTTCTTGGGGAGTACCTAAACCTTTTATTTCAAAGCAGGAGTAAAATTCAATTTTATAAATGAAGTTAAAAGCAAAGTGAGAAAATGGCTTAGAGAGTAGTGAAAGACAAATGAGGGTAAATAAAAGTTCAATTCAATTTTGTTTTAAACAGTTGAGTCCATTAAAATGCAACTTCATGGTGACACTTCATATAGTACTGCAAAGTCATCTTATGTCTAAGATGCAAAGCTTGAAACTTATTTGTTTAACATTCCCCCTTTGTTTGTGTCAACTTTCTCAGCCAGTTAGTTTGACTCTGTAGATATCCATGACTAAATCGTTTAATTGGTTATAAACACCCATCACTAGTCATGGATCTTATAAAACGTAATACTGTCTTGGTGCTCAGAAGATGATTTCACAGAATAAACAATGACAATCTTTACGTTGCTACAGGATTTCAGCCATCTCTAAGAAAGGGGGCCATGTTTACTAAATAGTCTTTATTGCATACAGATTTCATACAAAAACCCACTTTTACAGAAATGTTAATGTCGGCACTTAGAAAATCTATGGAAAATACAATTTTCCTGAATTGTCTTCGTTTCTGATTTTAACAAAATGCAGGGATCAATATTATATTGCCTAATCTTGTTTTAAAATTTTTGTTTACATTATAGTCACTTCCAAATGACACCTCTTGAGGTTCATGCTATGTTTTAAACAGTGGATCAAGTTGGTTGATTGAAATATTTGAAATCTTAGTCATTCTTTATATTTCCCCCTTTTAATTTGCTTTTATTGAGGAGGATCTTTTAAAAGTACAAATGATAATAAATTACTCATTTAAAATTTTTATGTATGGCTTCGGATATCAATATTTGAAAAATTATATCTGAATAAACTAGAAATACAGGGAACAGCAATGTCTAATTCATTACACTGGAGTTTGCCCACATCCCAGTGTAAAACTCTTTCTATGAAAATTGAAACATCTTTTATATTACTGAGCATGAAAACGACAACTTCATATTTGTTGTTTTTGTTTCAACCCTTCTTCAAATATTGCAATATAGTAAGAGTAAAAGTGGTGGCATCATTTTCAAGGTTATAGAAAGAAGAACAGATATTTGGACCTTAATCATGTAATGCATCTCTTTACATTTGCAATATGTAACATATGACTAAGAAAATATGACATGATAATAAAAGTTATAAATTAAGTTGTCTGAATTCTATTTCAATAACTCTTCCCAAAACTGACCGCTTTACACTCAGTAGGTGCACAAATATATTTTATTATATGATTTATAAAAGGCTCAATTAATGTGACTTTAGGACAGGTAAGATTCTGAAGCTACATAAGCATTAATTCAGTAAAATACATGTCAGGATTAGAAACTTTTCATGTTATTTATCCAGGTCTAGGATATAGAGTATAAAATACTGTGGTATTATTTATCATAACATTCAGGGATGACCATAATTAGCTACTATTTAAGTTCTAGGCAGAGTAGTTCCAGAGAAGTCAAAAAGTCAACCTTTTGTTCACATTTGTTTTTCCACAATATTTGTGATAATTGTAACTTGGACAAATCAGTCTAAGACTGGCACTTCAGAGATGCATGAATTCCCCCCTCTTTTCTATGATGATCTTTTACATATAATAAATAAATTTTTTTCTATCTCCTGTCACGTAATCATTTCTTCAAGGAAAATCTGGTTCTTCTGACTGTTTTTATCTCAATAGGAGATTTGTCAACTTACTGGATATTTATTCCTTATATTTAGGAATACTGACTTATCAAAAATAAAAGCAAGCACTTGGCTTTATCCAGCTTACCACTGTTACAAAGGTGGAAATTAGAAAAATTGTTTCAATGCTGTATCATTGGCACGTAGCCAGTAATCAGCAGATAGAGGGACATTGAAAATAATTAGTCAGATGTTTATTAGACTTTTAAAATAATGCAAAGGGAGAAAGATAAAACCAGGAAACTGAGAATTTAAAAGTAAAACAGTTTACGTTTCATTGTTGGATGAAAGTGAAGGGGGAGTTTTCTCATCTTGCTCTGTGCAATTCAGACTTTCTGGAGCAGGGCATTCTCTTCTGCCTCCCATAGTTCATCAGAGACCTTTAAGATTGAGCAAAGATGAAAGAATGACCAAAACCATTAGAATATTTGAAGTTTTCTATTAATAATTTGAGAAATTATTGAAGATATTTGGATGTTAAGTTTGAAGAACTGTAGGAGTTTAAAAGCTGTCTTCAAATAACAACTGGCATTACAAACCTGGCATTATAAAAGTGTGTACTTGGGCACCCTTATCAGCCCTACTTTACAGTTGAGAAAGCTGCAGCACAGAGAGATTAAGTAACGTGTCCAAGGTCACACAGCCATAGGACTTTTCCTCTCCTCCTGAAAGAGCACCTTCAAGGAATGTATATCCCCAAATTGCTAAGAAGCAATTTTCCCATTAACAATGAAGAAATGAAACTTGCAGTAAATCTTTGCCACAACACACTCTCTCCATTCACTCAGCTCATGGCTTTTCTCTCAAGCATCACCTGCTGAACCTTATCTACTTTGTTACTTTATTTTTGACTGTGCATATGTTCTGCTAACAAATGTTTGTGAAATCGTTCATGTTTTTGCTGCCTTATATAGTGGAATTTACTGTAGTAGAATTTACTTTCTACTATAAATAACAATTGTATATAGTAAAATAATTTTGTAATTATATGCATGTATAATATAAGGAAATGATATAGTGATTTTATGTATATAAATAACCTTTGCACTCTTAGTCTCCACAACCTACACTCTGCTATGGGGGTCGGGGAAGAGTGGTGAATTAGGGCATGAAGAAGGACAGAGAATAATTTAGAAATGTAAAGAAAGAAGAGTTGCTCTGTTTAAAGAGGAGTTAGGAGACCACAAACTCTGGCGCTAGAAAATTCTGAGCTTAGCGAAAAACAATTCCTGAATTATCAAAAGTTGCTCTTTCCCCCCAAAAAAGACCACATTTAATCAATCCAGGTAAATGCCTGTCTCTTTATTACATTGCCAGGGCTAAAAGAAAAAGGAAAAAGAAATGTAATGGTGGTTCTGCTCCAGAGAACGTTAATTATTTATCCTGATGCAAACATAATTACCTGGCAATTCCTGGAAATCAAAAAATGTGGCATTAGAAAGAATGAAATAATTAAAATATATTGATAATGAGCACACACTGCTATATTGACCCAACGATGGTTAAGATACCAAAGATGCGCTCTTCAGAAGGGTATTATTTTGTAATTAAAAAGAACTGTAGAAAAAGAAACCGAAGACATGATAATTATACAGTGCATTCAGCGCAGTTGTCAGTAGAAATGCCATTTAAGGAAAATAATACCATGTTAAAAAGAAGTTAACGTGGAAAAAAAACCTGAAAAGGAACTTATTGTTGATACAAGCAGGATCAATTATACATGTCTGGAAGGCACTAGTTATTTGTGATAGATTTTTAAATACCAGACACTGGAAATACTGTTTTCATGATCAACATCTTGTTTTTATTGGAGGTGGAAGGTTCATCATTTCACCTATTCATCATCACTGACCTTCTTTATCCAGGCTCTCTTCTCTGGAATCGACACTATCACTCACAATCGCAGAGTGTATTTTTTTCTTGATTCTTAAATTTGATGTTATTTGAGAGTGTCTGATGTTCCTCATCCATAGTAGATCTGTCATTGCCCTCATCAGGCTGAGGGACATAGTACTGTTTATATTTTTAGGGTAGAAAAGCTTGATTTGATCAATCCAGTGGGGAAAAAAAATAACTCAAAGCCATTCCTGGCATCAATCAAGGCAAAAATTCTTTCACTCTTCCAGCTTTCTTCCAACTGGGTGGGCATCCTCTTGGTGGAAAGTAATTGCTACAGTTTCAAAAAGAATGAGTGGTTTGGACCAACGTATGTCTAGTCTTTTTGATGATTTTGAGATTAAGCCAAAATATTTTTATTGAGGAAAAACATGAAGAATTATAAACAGCTAGCCACATATGTGGGCAATCCTAACTGACCATTGAACACTGAGTTAAAGTGTTTAGAAATTTGATTAGAGCATAGAGACAGGGAATCAGGAATAATTTTGCTTAGTCTGATATTCATCGTTATTGCCGACTTGACATCAAGGCACAATATAGAGATAAGCTTTCATTCCATTTCAGTGGAGAATGCATTTTAAACTATCCCAAGTCTCTACATCTCTAGAGGAAAGACTTCAAGATTTAGGACCAGCATGTTGGTTTATCTGGTTCTAGGATAGACCTCATGGCAGGTAGGCAGTTTTCAGAGGCAGGATTAAGGAGAACTATGGACTGATAAGATTTAACTCAGTCAGCCTAGGTCCTGCTGTTTTTAAGACTTAAATGACGTATCTTTCAAATCAAGCCATTTTAGTAAATATTTGTTTGCTATGTGTGAGACACTCCTGGGGTGTGGAGGGGGTTCAGGATGGAATGGCAAGTTGGCCCCCTGCAGACACTCCCAGCATACTCCCTAGAACATCCTCCCACACCGGGCAGAACTCATGTGTTTCCTCCTGAGCTTTCGAGTCTCCTCACAAATGTTGCTACCAAATAAAAGGCTTCTTCTCTCTCACTCTGCAAATGGCAGGGCTGCTTGCCCCTTCTTTCCATGGTTCGTGGTTCCTCATGTGCACCCTCGCAGTTGCGATATTATTTGCGTGTTCACTGCATAATTCCTTGCTTGTTCACCGCATATTTCCTTGCTTGTTCACCGACTGTCTCTCTTCCTAGGCTACAAATTCCACCAGGACATCTCTGCTGCAATTCCCATTCTGAACACCTGGAACAGAGATATAAATCAATAAATGAAGGAAAGGAGGGAGGGAGGCATAGGTTAACAAAGTCAGGGAGATCATCTAGGACATAATTTCAGTATCTAGGCAACAAATTATCGGTGTCTCCTAAGGTACATGGAGGAGGAAGAATTTCCTAAACTATCTCTTTCTAAATTTCATAAAATCTTGTCAAAAATATAACTCAGTATACTTCATAGCAAGTTACATTCTTGCTCAAAGCCACCAAAACTATTAATAGACTAACAAATGCTTTTCTTGGGATAAAATACCTTGTATGCTTTTTATAACATTTTTTCTGATTATTAATGTATGTTCAATTTAAAGCATTTGGAAACTATATAAAAATAAAAAGATAAAAATCATAATCCAATCCATAAGCTTATAACTCAGAACCAGGGGTTTGTATTTTTTTTGTACATTGGCTTATTTTTTCCAGGTCTTTTTTCTATGCTTGCCTATGCCATATATTTAGTTGAGATTGTGTAGTATATACACGATTTGTTATTTTGATTTTTTCACTTAACGTTATGACATAATTTTCTCCTACCAATAATCAGTCCTTTATTATTGGGTATTTATTGTATTTCCATTTTTTCAGCATTATATATGCCACAATGAACCTAATATACCATGGTAATATGGAATATAACAAAAGTGTTTCCAACAAATTTAGGCTGCCATCATTATCATGTGCCTGTATATCATGTAAAACTGAATGCATGTCCTTCAATGTTCAGTTTTGTTATTCAAAGAAATGAATAGCCAAAACCAGGAAAGTTGTGCCTACCATAACATGTTAAGTGTATGTCAAATGAAAAACATGATTTGAATTTGGACTCTTCTATTATTCCTAACTGCATCACTTCATCCAAACAACAACACAGTTGTATATTTAGTGAAGAGCCGTCTTGACATATGGTTTGAAGACACAACTTTATTTTCATTTTGATTATTTTCCCTATGTTTCCAATGACGTTTATTGTGTGAGTCAGGGATAGCCAGGGAAGAGCAAATGTAGCTCTGTTTTGCTCATGATACAGACACAGATTCCCCAAACTGTCTCCCTCGAAGAACTTTTCCAGAGTTCTTAGTTCATCCTACTCTCGAATGGCTATTTTTTTCCCTGGGCAAGTCTTTACCAAAGATGATTTTGTAGCCTGAATTGATAAGCCACTACAAAGAATAGTCAGTAAGTTGAGAATTCATCAATGCTGTAAAAACACCTTTGAAATGCACAAACTAGAAAGCTCATGTATTTCAATAGAAATTGAAGCTAGAGCAAAACAACAACAACAACAACATCAACAACAACAAAAAAAAAAAATCCAAGTATTGGGTAGCATTTATTTGACCCCAGCTGGGCAAATACAACAAGAACTTGCCCGTGCTGTTCATGAATAAATTAATAAAATATAAATAGTTTATCTTACATGAGGGTACCATAGATATGTTTCTCTGATGGTGACTTTCATATGCATTTCAGCTGTGTAATCAAAGACAGGTACAAACAAACCCAAGATATGCATGTGTATAGCTTCCTTTGTCTGTTTGTTTGGGTGGTCCTCAGAGCCCCTAAAGCCTTCAGAAGCTCCAGCATCTTGCTTTTACTTAAAGTCACTGTTTCTCCAGGTCATGAAAAACAGGATATGCTTGTCCTTGGAGTCTGCCTTCTTTCTTAGAAAGAACAATTTTAGAGAATGCCAAAGGACCAAAATCTTGGTGATTAATAAGGGAACCAGATTTGAAAAGCAAAGAAAGCTCACCAGGGTTTGAGAATCTCTTAAGTGTTTCTCTACAAATGCTCAGTTAAGAAGTTCTATTCTTGTAGAGCTTTTCATTTTATTTCATGTGTAACAGAAGAAACCAAAGGAAGTTATGTGGGAAATAATTTCTTGCATTATAAGGACATTCTTCCTCTCATGGTCGTTATTGAAAAATTGAACATTAATTATTTAAACCCTTAACCCCAAACTTTTTGCTTTTAGTTGCAATAATTAATTCCAGTAAAACATCACACATTAAACACAGAGGCAAAAAAAAAAAGGCAACTGAATGATCACAGTCATATTTAGTTTCCCAAATACCTCTGTAACCCTAATTAGTTTTTCATTAGTGTGTTCTGTGGAATCTTTTTTAAAAGACTAGAAATGTCCTTATCTCTGTAGAGTTATATGTTGATTGCCGAAGGTGATTTTTCTGACGAATCCCACACATTCGTGGGAAACAATTTGTCTTTGTGTCAGAAGGAACTCCTTGAACAACTTGGGGTAGGGCTAGAGAACAGCAGCACATGTTTGCCTGAAGTCTTACCTGGAGATATGGCCGGGCTTATGTTACACAGGCTTCAGCTGTATAAATACATCATGCCATCTGCACATGGCAGGGGAATTGAGCCTGTGGAAGCTCAAGACCTGTGTCAGTGTTTTCACAGAAGGACTGTTTATGAACAGATGTTATGTGGTGTTTTTCACAGAAAATGGACTCTGGAGAGAGAAAATGTCTATCAATTACTGAGGTATTATGTATAACAGCAATTTTTAACCTTGAGAACACTTTTAAAGTTCTCAGTAAAATATTTTCTACTGTGGCCACTTTCTTTGTCTCAAGAAAGATTCAATCTCCTGTCATGGGCATGCTTCCCATTGTAATGTTCTTTGGAGATCTCTCAGTTAGTGAGATTGCGTTCTCTCTGACACAAGGTGTACTCGATGTGATGATCCATTCGTGACTGCAAAAGCTTTCTATCTATATAGAAACTGCTTGTCATTTTCTTCTCTTTTCTTTTCCTGATAGGAAAAGACTTTACAATCAAACTGTAGGACTTAATGGCCATTTAGGTTTCTTTGTTATCATGTGTTCTTGATGTTTTTCATGTAAGAAGACATTTACATTGATCTAAATGTTAATATGCCATGGACAATTAAGCATTCAGAGATCTACAAAATAAACTTTTTCTCTATAGCGTGCTTCCTAGATTAAATCTAAGACACCATGAGATGGAGGTCCAGAATGCTTCAGGGCCAGCACTCCAGAGATGGAATTATTTCCAGCAGCCATACCAAGAGCACTGAAGCCCCTTTGTGACCTGTTGACAGACACCATGTTTTGCATAATATATATATTTTCATTTTCCCTTAGCTTTCTTATTATTTATTCAATAAATCCTTTTTTCTTGCTGACAGCAGTTGTATTTATAAAGCTAAATCCAACACAGCAAAATGTTCATCACTTTATAAACTAAATGCTAATGTTTTATGTATGTGCAATGAAGAAAGAAAAAAAGAACTGAATTGATGTTTACCTAACAAGCAGCACAAAAGTATAGTACCATAATAGTGGAGTTCATAAGCATTCTGGCTTGTAATTTTGGGTGTCAACATTTGAATTGCAGAAAGAGTTTATGCAGACATAGCACGTACACAAGTGCAGTTTAGATCCACATCTATAAAAATAACATCTGTTTAAGCATACATTACATTTAAAAATAACTGTACAGTGATCAGCTGGTTAAGTACAGTTAACCAGATGTCGTTTTAAAGGGCCAGATGGAACTATGAAACTAAGATTGAAAAATTAAAAAATACTGTGAAAGGTCAAACCAATTAAGCAACCTGTTTTGTTGGCATGTAACAGTTAAAAAGTAAGTTAAACTACTTAAGGAGTGAGCAACATGAAGACGTAGCAGTTAAAACCAGGTCTTGCTCCTCTGAGGACAAAGAGAAAAATCCAGGCTAGAGTTGCTCACTTACTGGAGTCCAAAAGAACTCAGGCCAATATCAGAAATATGAATTTTCCTGTGGTTATCAGAGGCTGGGGTGTGGGAGGTTTGGGGAGATGTTAGTCCAAAACTACAAAATTTCAGTTAGACTGGAGGAGTAAGTCCAAGAGATCTATTGCACATCATGATGATCATAGTTAATAAAAATATACTGTATGCTTGAAAATTACTAAAAGAATGGATTTTAAATGTTTTCTCCACACAAAAAAAGGATCAGTATGTTAAAGTAATACATATACCTGATTTAGCCACTCCACAGCACAATATTTCAAAATATCATGCTGTATACCATAAATGCATACAATTTTTATTTGTCAGTTAAAGTTAATTTTTTTTTAAATTTGAAAAATAAATGTGAATTTTCCTTAAGATGATTCAGAATTGTCTTCACTATATTTTAAATATGTTTTCAAACAAAAATTCAAACTTCTGTTACAAAGTCACAGGACCCAGTAACATTTTCCAAAGTAGAAGCTTTATCCAGGTTAAGCATTTTAACATAACAGCGGATAAGACTAAGCATGTTAATATATGACTTAAGTAATAAATCTGATACTTAAGAGTGAGCAATTTGATGATTTTCTAAAAAGCTCAAATTGATTATTTTTCTTTCCTCATGTTGGATATCACATGCAATGAAAAGATGAGGCAAATATTTATGGAATATCTATACTGAGGCAGGTTCTGTTACAAACATGTTCACGTACATCAGAGGTCACAACGGGAGTCTCCCACCGCTTATTTGGCCTGGAGATGTGTTTTGTTTGGCTTGTACAGTGCTTTAAATTTGAATGAATTGCCAAAAAACTAAAAATTGTGAGGTTTCACATTAAAGTCCGGATTTCCAGCTTCCCGGAAAACCTGGCAACACCAGGTCCGCATTTTTTCCATTGCAAAAACTCACTGGAGCCAAATGGGAACAGCAGCTTCTTTAGAAGGACAGAAAGCCTCAAGTTGGTCACAGGCACCACCAGTCTCTTCAAATCAGAGCCTGCATCCCAGTTGCCATTTACTATCTTCTACCTAGCCCACTTCACTCAGAGTAACTTCGAGTTTCCAAATCTAATAGTCGTCAACTCCCTTAACCCCCACAGTCAACCTGCTAAATTGAGTACAGTTTGTTATTAATATTTTACAAAAAAAACTGGGGACAAGAGAATCCTACTAACTCAGCTCTGAGTCACAAAGTTAGTAACTGCCAGAGGCAGTCAAATTTGAGTCTGGTGATTCTAATATTCCTAATATGTAAGTCTTCATACAGTCAAAGCATAAGAATTTTTATCTTTGATCATGTGTGGGGCAGGAGGCATTATTCATCTGAAATGAAATAAGTAGATCTACTAGAAAGTAATTGTTGACCATACACAGCAGACAGTTTAGCGTGGGCCTTTGTGCATAGCTGATTGAATGATTGAAAGTCAGGATGTGAAAAAGCACAAGAATGCCAAAGAGATCCCATCTCCCCAGTTCATGTCATTCTATTGCCTTTGCCTGTTCCGTGTGCTGATGCTGAGCCAGACTTTGAGGCTGTGTTTGAGCTGAGTGGGGAAAAGCTGAAGGTCGGAAGGGAGAAAATGGTGGCTTGTGTCATAATGGACCTTTTTTTTAATCGGTGAATTGATCAGGCCTTTTTTTTTTTTCTTTTGGCAATACATGCTTCCTCTTGGAAGTTCTTATTATACTTTCTTTTCCAGCATTGACTTTTCTTATATTTTTCCACAGTAAATTAAAAACAAAAAATAGATATCTGCAAAGCAAGCTTTCTTTTCCATTTAAATATGCATTTCAAATTTCAAGCCTCTTTCTTTGTCTATTGTCCTTGCTGCTTACTTAATTTTAAGTGAAAACTGCCAATTTTTAAAAAGCAGAGAGATAGATTAATGTACAGTTATGTCATTAAACCAGAATAAAGTCATATATATTTTTGTATAGGTATCCAGTTACACAGCTGAAAAACAAGGCAATATTTAGAGCAGGTTAGAGTCATGTGATCTCATTTAAATATAGTCACCATTTTCCTGGAGGTTAAGCTGTCTTATATAGAGAAAGAGAATTAAAGAGAGAGGGATCGAGAGACAGAGAAGGAGAGAGAGAGAAAGAATAGAGAATAAATTCCAAAAGAAAGACAAATTTTGAGGACTGAGAAATGAAAGATTCCACCTAACCTTTTCTAGCCCAAAATGTAACCCATTAAAGAAAGTTGTCAAATAATGCTCAACAGCCTTAAAAAAAAAATCTCTAGAAAACCCATGTTAAGAGGGCACACTTGTGGTATTGACAGTTTGGTAAAAATCAGTGTCACTGGATGCAGTTCAAATGCAACAAGAATATCCCAGAAGAGACTATGTTCTAGCATTTGAAATATCATGAATAAGCAATAGTTGGTGGTAAAGATCTTGGACTTAGTGCTGGGAAGAACTGACTCAGTAACTGTCTATGCAAGAGTGGCAATTCCTTGTCCAGAAAGAAAGAAAAGAAAAAGAAGGATTTACAAAAAAAAAAAAAAAAGAATGGATTTGAGAATAGAGAAGGAATTAGAAGAAGACAGTTAGAAAAGAGGAATCAGAAAAGCTATAAAGACAATTCTCCTATACCAAGGACCTTCTATTCTGAATCCACTCCCTCCTCCTAAATTAAATGAACTGTTAAAAGACCTAAACCAAAGCTGCAGCTACTGAGCCAACAATAACTTGGGAAGTTAGAGCAGATGGCTCCACCTCTCCATCTGATTACAGCACATCCATAACCTCCCCTCAGCTCACTCTCGCAGCAACAGAGGAGGACAGGCACGTTGAATGGCTGACACTCAAAGGAGGATGCTGGAAAAGCCAGGGCTCAGGTTTTTAGAGTGCATGCTGATTTTACAGGCCTATTAATAACGGAAATGTTGCCCACTCTGTTTTCTGATTTTGGAGAATAGCCTAGAAGTAAGCTGCCTTCCTCACCAAAACCCATCTCTTGCTGGTACACCATCAAATATGGTTATGTAGCCCAAGGGAAGTTCTACTATTCTAGCTGAAAATATATATCACACATTCCTGAGATTGTAGAGATTGAAATCAAGTAGGGAAGAAAATATCAGCATTTCTTAAATGCCATGAACTATTGAGCTATGGTTTCAGTCATTTGGGACATCTTTCCCATGAAAAGATGCACAAAGATGAAGGGAAATCGTCTTCTCGCCAAATCATGACTGGGGTACTGGTTCCATATACAGTTGCCTTTTAGGTCCCATGCAATGTGAGCTGCAAAAACCTGCCACGATGCTGGTGGGCAACAGACATTAGGCTAGTGTGGCTGGAATTGGAAAAGCCAAAGATTTTAGTCAGGGTGACCCAAAGCAGTCAGGGTTTGGGGGCGTGGCAGTGGTGGTTGGTTTCTCCTGGAATGTTGAGTGCAGTCAGGTTCCAATTACTTATCTAAAGTCAACATTCTGGTGATCAGCTTGAAGTACTTCCCCTATCAAGGAAATGAAAAAGATTTTCAGAGGGAAAAGAGACATAACAGAAAGATAGGATATATAAGGTTGTTGATACCAGGGATTGAAAATATAAGAAGCCCCCAAACCAAACAATTAATTAACAATGTGAGTAAAGCAATAGGTGACTCTTGCTTCATACGTGCCAAGAGGCATTAAGGAGTGGTAGAGACTATGTCCTAACGGATTACCACCAGAATGCCTTTTCTAAATTGGGTGGCCATAATCATAATTGCCTCAGCGACTGGGCCTGATGTTACAAAGTCTTTTGCTCTTTTGGGGAGAAGACAGAATCTAGATTATTATATGAAACCTTTTAAATATTGACTGTTGGAAACTAATTCTCTATATTTTTAAAATTAACCACTGAACAGACAAATAAATATATCTATAGGCTAATGTACCTTGAAGGCTATCATTTTAGGACTTCGGATTACATTTGGCATGCTTTCCTCTTGACACCTATGCAAAAATATAAGAGAACACAGATTAATAGAAAAGCCCTGAATTTGCCAATTTAAGGACACAGAGTCAAGACTCAGCTTTGCATTACCGGCTGCGCGCCCTTGGGCAAGCCCATTGTTCACACCCACCGTCTGTCTCCTCACCTTTGAAAGGAGCAGTTATTTGTGTTATACTATCAGTGAGACTAAAAAAATCCTCATTGCCACCCACCCCAAACTTTGCAATACCAGATGTTATTTTGTTGGTCTTTTATTCTACATTAAGAACAAACCATTTAAAAGCAAATATGCCTAGGGAAAATAACAAGGCAACTTAAATACTAAGTTCCAAGTATTTAACAAACCTTTAAAAGTGGCTTCAGAAGGAAGAAAGTCATAGGTGGCTGAAGGTAAGGGAATGCGACATCATCAAAGGAATATAGAAGGGACTCTGAGGGTCCTGAAAGCAAACCAATCATACCTTCACAAAGTACCTCAGAGCAGAGGTTCCCCCTCCCAAGTGTTATCAGAAATACTAATTTCCCATGAACCAGTGTTGAGGAAGATAAAAGTCTGAGAGCTAAGTTAAGTGTATATTGTGACTGCAGGACTTTTCAGAGTCTTTAAGTTTGCTTATATGCCCTGAATCTATAAAACGAAGATATAGTGTGTTGTATTCCTAAGGCTTTGACTATAGAACCTTTGTTTTTAAGAGACTAGGAGTTCATCATACACATGTTCAAAAACATTGGTCTGTATGAAGAAGACTGTAATGACTTCACTCACTTTTAGCTTCAAATCGTGTTTTCCTTCCATGCATTACATTTTTCAGGGATTTCTATGTTTTCTTGTGTGTTAGGCCAAAAAAGGCATGCATTAAACATTTTGGTTTTGTTCTTTCCAAGTACATGAAATCAGCATCAGTACAAACTTAGCAGCTCAAAATTTTCTCATTCACTTGTGTCTCTAAACTTCAGTCCTAGAGAGAAATGCCCTTATTTTTACGGCTTTTTAATCTTATCTTGCCAAGTTCACACTAACTGGATTAAAGCAAGATATTAATAATATTTCTAAAAATAATAATTTATACGTAAGTCTTCAGCTGGGGCATTTTCCAGGCCTCTCACAAATTTAGACTTAATATAAATTTGAATTGCTTCTTAAAGAAAAGAACGTCACTATTATTTTTTACTGTTGGCTTTTATACAAAGCAAGTTCCTGGTCAGAATTTTGCTTTTTTAATTTGAACATCTGACACTGACGTTAATATAGACATCAGGACTCATTCTAAATATGATCACCAGTAAACATCATGACATGCTTCCAATGTTATGGTCCTATTTTGTTTAGCATTCCTAAAACTACTATTATTGACATATGAGTCTTAATTTTGTTTTCCTTTCATGTAACCGATCTTCAAATAGTAAAGATCAAGGAAAACTGTTTTTAGCTATGTAGCCAGAACTTTTTGTCCCTAATCTTACAGCTTTTAATAAACAGCCTTCTGTTCTATTGCCTCAATTGTTTTTACAGTAACTGGTTAATTTTATTTTATGTGTAGGCACATAATTACATTATTCATTAATCCACGAGTACCTGGCATTTGTCCATATGTATATTTTTCCATATTTATTTTGCAAATGTGAGGCTTTCCATTCTTTTAAAAGACAGATTCTGTGAGAGATATGTTTAAAAGGTATTTCTGTAAAGTAACTTGTTTCGTTTTCTATTCGTTTGATTTACCATACTCTTCTCTCCAGTAACAAGAAGCTGAATTTATGTGGGCTTTTTCTCAGGTCTAGTGTCATTGTAGTCCTTTTCTTTCAATCATAATTTTTCCTTAGACATGAAAGATTTTGGTAAAACATGCTGAACAGGGGGCTCACTGTGAAACATGGGTAGCTTTTTCAAAACCTAAAACAGTGAGAGTACCCTGAGAATAGAACAAAAGAAATTAAAACGCTAGATATGCCACAGTTGTCTCATGCAGCAGTTAGAAATTTAATTATTTTATCTCGTAGAATAATGTGCCCTTCAGAAATCATTTTGGACTAGATGTTTCAAACCAATGATCTGTAGTTAATTATCTTTAATAACTGTTGCACATTATGGTTAGATCTATGTTTTTGCTAAACCAATTAATAATATCTTCATTAGTATAAAGACAAGGTAGCAGGATCCTTTCATTTTTCACATTGAAAGAGTAGATATTTTAAACACTGTAATTTACTTTAGCCATACATTCCCAATGATATGACTAATTAATGAAACTTCAAAGACATAACTTCCAAAAAGCTACTTACTTTAAAGTCATTGTTGCACACTTAATGACATTCAGTTGGGGGCATTGCTGACACCCTAACTATCCATGTCCTGGAATTGTCTAAATCATTTAAACCACCAAAATATTTAATGTTTTTAAAGAAAGAAAGAAAAAAGAAAATTAATTGCATATTATCTCTTTTAAAGACCTGTTGATTAGAGAAGAAAAGATTTTAAAAAATGGATAGCCTGTCTTTTTCCTCAGCGGATGGCATGACCACAGGACAAAAACGTTTTCTTTTTAGTTAAAAACACTTGCGGGCTCACAGGCCTTCTGCTGATTGGAAAGAAAAGCGAGATGACAGTGATGGTGGCTAAGCCCATCTCAGGCTGACTTTCCCCTTCCTTTTGAGGTTGTGTTTACACTCACGTGAGGGGCCACTGCAGCCGGGACATGTTCTCCAGCATGATTCACTGTGGTCAGTGCACCTCACCCTGATCTTGCTATGGTGAAATTCATAAAGATGCACAGCACATTTACATCAATTATTGAGAAGCCTTGGGACAAATTTTGGCTTCTGCTGTCTTGTTAGCTATATGTAGACGGAATTTTTTTTTTTTCAGTGGGTCCATGTTACTGCAGATGATTTCTTTGGATTTTTGGAGCATTTCAATCCCACGGCTATTTCAAAGTAGGAAATATGGTTTTGAAATATTACTTAACACATATTTTAATACACCTAAAAAGATTTGATAAGACGTTTTTGTTGGAAGAATTAAAGATAGCAAAAATTTAAATTTATCGATGCCTCCACCTTGTTAAAATTACTAGAGATAACTTACAAAAATAAGCGCATCTGAAGTAAGTAAAGAGAAAATTCGGGCAAAAAGATTAAAGAAAAACTTAATACAATTTAATTCTAGGCTTATTAGGCCACTGAATACATATTAAATGCCATTTATGATAGCAGAAGTGGGCCTAAATCTGGCCTTGTGATGTCAAACAGCCAAAACAAAGAGGGAATTGGCAGCATCCTGCAAGCGAATTTTCCAGAAAACCAGGAACTTCTATTTCTCCAGCCTAATCAAGTCCAATAAGTTTAACTTTCTGTTAATGACATGAAGAGCACAATTGTTGAATTAAGAGGAGCAATTCTATTCTTTTGGACAAAAACTTGCTAGAGAAATATAAGATCTCTCATAATTACATATACTGAGTGGTGCAGACTTCTTAAAAGGTAGAAGTAGAAAGTCAGTCATTCAAATACTTTGTATGTCAAATGACTGAAATCTTATGGGGGTATAAGATAGGATGGAGAAACATAATTAATAGAAGATAATTCAGTGGAACTAATTTTAAAGGCTGGAAATTGGTTGGTGACCTATAGGCTTTAGTTCTGGCTGTCTCCAAAAGAAAACTCCCACAGCTAAATTTTTTATGTATTCTTAAATTTGGAAGTTACCATAGTACTTATACAGCCTCTGGAAGAAAAAAGCACATAAAGCCAAAAACTGTCCAATTTCATAAAGCGTTTGGTGAAATAACTTGTTAGAATGAATCTGCTTTTTGTTAATCTGGTAACTGAAGGTCTTTGCGTCTAGAGTTCTTGTTGCCATCTCAAAGCAAATGAGGAGGGAGATCAAGTTTTACAAGGAGGAAAGCATTCTATTTATAATCTACACACATGTTGAAACCTTTTCTCCATACAGAAGTCAGAGCAATCATGTAAAATTCAAAATTCAGATCCAGCCATGTTACCCTCTATGTTAGTTGGGGTTTTACTGAGAAATAGAATCAAAAGGTTGTATATGTATACATAGGTATGAAAAAAAATGATTTTTAGGAATTGACTCATGAGATTACGGAGACTGAGAAATTCGCCAATCTGCCATTTGCAAGCTGGAGATTAAACCTGAGTCTGAAGGCCTGAGAACCAGAGAAGCAGGCAGTGTAAATCCCATTCTAAGGGCACGAGAGGACAAGATGAGATGCACCAGCTATAGCAGTGAGGCAAGAAGACGGGATGAATGGCTCCTTCCTTGGCTTTTGGTTCCTTTAGACCCTCAATTGGATGAAGCCCATCTACATTGAAGGGGGCAACCTACTTTACTGAGTCCACTGATTCGAATGCTATCCCCATCCAGAAATAAAGTTTAATCTAGGCGCCTTGTGGCACTCAAGTTAACACGTAACATTAACCATCACACACTCCCATACTAAAATCCAACAATGGCTTCCTTCTGCCAATAAGGGAAGTACCAATACTTGGATTTCATTTCAAGGCCTGCCAGTAACTGCCTTCTACCACTTTTGGGTTATCACCAGCCATGAATACCCTTGCTGTGTTCTCACCTCCAGTACTGTCTGTGAGTCTTGCATTGAATCCTGCTCTCTCTCAGTCTGGAGACTTCTTTCCTGGGCTTTCCTGTCTTCTTGTGTTACCCAGCTAAGCCCTATTCACCTATCTTATCTCAACTTAAAAGCCCAGAAACCTCTGAGCACCTGCCCCACAGACTAGCTTAGATCCACTTTTCATATGTCCTTATAGCCCTCTCTACTAGTTATCCTCCCCTTTCTTTTAAAAATGTTCCTCAAACATATAATTAATTACTCTTTGCCCTTCTCCTGGCCTTATCTCTATGAAAGTATAGACTCTTGATTTCTACATCTGCAGGAGCTTAAACAATGCCTAGCTCATAGTAGGGCTCACTAAATATTCAGTAAATGAATGGTTGTCCCAACTAAGCTGTCAACAATTTAAGAACTTTCTCTAGTGAGATACATTGAAACACTTTGAATAGAGGAATAAAATAAAGTTGTATTTCCCTTAGACTTAATGTATAGACTTTGGATAAGACAATGTACATGTCTGTATTAGGAATGAAAACAAACCGACAAGACTTTCTTTTAGCATGTTACTATAGTCCCCACTAATCAAGGTACACCATCAAGTTGAACGTTTCAAAGACCCTTCTCTACAAGCTAAAAGTTGCAAATGGAAAAAAATCCCCATACATTCCTAAATGAAAAACACAAATCATTATTTTCCTCAGTATTTTTGTCATTCATTCGTCATTTCAGGAAAAAAGACCTCCTCAAGTCATGATGTTTAGTGCTTACCCCACCCTCCCTCTTTTCTGTAACTGTTTTGTGAAAAATTACAGGCAAAAAAGTCACTATACATTTGCAAATAGCTTTTTAAACCAGAGCTCTCTCCTGGGAATATGATCCTAATAGGATAGAGACAAGGCTAAGTTGCTGAATGCTGCTGGTCATTATTCTTTTGTTTCAACTCAAAGAAAACATGCACAAATCTCATAACTAGACTCCTGGGCATGTGTTTTTGCTTACTGCCTAATGTGGTTCTAATAATGCAAACATTCCAGCTAAGTAATGATGACACATCTACAGCTATCGATATTAGAAGTCTACGCAAGGGAAACATTTTGGGAAAGACAAAGGAAAAATACTTTCATTTAAATTTTCTTGGTGCCATCATATTAGTACTCATTCCAGGCCCTGTATTAGCATGAAAAAAAAATAGACTCTGAAGAAATATAAACTAAAGAGAAATTCTTTCAGTGTGTTTTCCAGAATTAGCCTCAAAATGTATTTGATTCAGAGCACATCTCACCTTTGTGGATGCACATTCAAGAACTGGTAAATAAATTTTGGGGAATTCTTCTTTGTTGTATCACTCATGGCTGAGTCAACGTATATTCCTACTTTTGTAAAAATCTACTTTTGTTTAATTTAATCATTTCATAAAAGTTGGATGCCAGCCCTTCCAGGGGTCAACTTCAGCTCACAAGGAGACTCTGAGACTCCATCAGATAAGAAGACAATATTAGATTTTGATTGGTTGCATTTCTCCCATTAGCCAATAGCTGCCATATTACTTCTCTCATTCATAGCCATGTGGTTTGAGTGGAAGTGCTCCTGCTCTTGGGGAGTGTTTATGACAATCTTTTAGTCCTTTTGTATTGCTATAAAGGAATATCAGAGGATAAATAATTTGTAAAGAAAAGAGGTTTATTTTGTTTATGGTTCTGTAGGCTGTACAAAAGCAAGGCACCAGCATCTGCTTCTGGTGAGGGCTTCAGGCTGTTTCCACTAATGGCGAAAGGCAAAAAGGAGCCAGCATGTGCAGAGATTACATGGTGAGACAGAAAGCATGAGCGAGAAAGGAGGAGGTGCCAGGACTCTTCTTAACGACCAGCTTTTGCAGGAGCTGATAGAATGAGAACTGACTCACCTCTCTTTTTCACCCCCTACCCAGATCCTAGGGAGAGTATCGCTCTATTCATGAGAGATTCACCCCCATAACCCAGACACCTCCCATTAAGCCCTAGCTTCAACATTTGTAATCAGATTTCAACATAAGATTTGAAGAGGTCAAACAAACCAAACTGTGGTAGCAAATCAGCTTGTCTTTCCCCTAGGACACCGTGTTTGGTTAAAGCATAAGAGTGTGACCCTATTGACTCCATGAGACCTGACTTCACTATTTGCAGACATTGTTGCTGCTAAGAGTGAAACCTCCCTTGAAAATGACATCATCACATGGAAGTAAGAAGAGCTCAGAGATTAACAGAACAGGGCACAATGATATCTGGATAAACTTCACCTGATGCCAGTGTTAACTTTGAAATTCTAGTTAGTTGAACCAGAAAATTCTCTACTAATTTAATTCAGCTTGAGTTGCATTTACCTATACCTACAGTCAAAGATTCCTAAAAGATACGGGAAGAGAATATCACAAAATTCATTTAGAGTGCAGTTCTTAAAATTGATGGTTTAGGAATTTGGACAACTGGCTGCCATCTTTTTTTCCAGTCCTATGAATACTCTGACTTTCTGGTTCCATGAAACACCCAGCTACATCCTTGTTTGTGAAGGTGCTCAGCAGGCTTCTTTTCATCCTTGAAGACCCAGCTCAAATATCACCTCCCATTTGAAGTTTCCATCAACTCTCTCCAGCATGATTCCCTGCCCCAGGTTACCAAAAGCCTTGTCATTATCATCAGCATGGCGCTTTTCACATAATCACTGAATTGTTTACACTTCTCTTTCTTCCCCTGACCTGTTGGAATAATAATCACTCTGCATGGCCATCTAACTTAGGCCAGGAATATGACATGCTTTTGTGCTAAACCTCTGAATAAACCTGTTTACACAGAAGAGGAAACAAAGGCAGAAAAACTAATGGCTTCACATTTTCTCAAAAATAAAAGATAGCAGAGCCACTTGAATTCTACCTGATTCCAAACTATTGCTTTTCTCCTCTCTATCATGAAGAACTAGGTCCTATGCACGTTTACATTTTGAAACTTTCTCATTGTTTGACGTTAAACTGTAAGCTGCAAACACTCAGTTACCATTCTGGATGCAGCATTATCTTACCTTTGTTCCCAGTACTATACTCAGCTCAGAAAATGCTTTCAGTAAAGTTTATTAAATGAACAAACTAGTAAATAATAAACATATTTTTCATTTGTTGAATATTTGCTTCAACATTTGAATGGTCTTTTGCGGTGAGCCAGAGTACCACTAAAAAGCAATGCCCATCACTGAAAAAAAACAGGTAATGCTGATTCCCCAGAGGGATGTCCAGGAAGTACTGAGGCACACAAAGTCATTGGTGCTGCTAGAACCACTGAAAGGCTGTGTGATCATAGCTAATTTACTTACCCTCTCTGAGCCTTCATTTTCTCATCTGTAAAAAGGAAATTATAATAACACAATATATTTATTGGTTGTGATGAGGTTATTATGAGAATGCAAGTAAAGTGCATAACATATAATTAACACTCAACAGTGCTAAAAAATAAAAGATTATTATCTTTCTGACGATGGCATGAATAACATCTTTGTGAAATAACTTAGAACTACATTTTTGTTGTAAAAATAGAGGACCAGTACATTTATCAGTGATCTTAAAGCCTTCCTTACTACATCAAAAACAAAACAGCAATTTGGAAAACGACAGTCACTTAAGGTTTGTCATGTTCCAGACCAAGAGAAAAATCAGGAAAATCACTAAACCCTGCTATGTAGCCTATGGAGAGTTGCTTAGTGTTTGGTAAGAATGTGGGTTTATGTTTATTTTATTTTTATTTTTGTGTAGCTACTTCTCCTCACTCAAAGTATTTTAATAATAAAAATGAGTAATTTAAATTTTAGATTATTTAGCAACATTTAGATTATGTATTGTTTGGTTTCAGATTGTTTCACTGAAGGTGCTTTCCTGCCAGTGAAAACAATATGATGATTCAATAGTGGTTACAAAATTATTGAAAACGATATTCTAAGTCTTAAAGCCGTTATCTTACTATTTGATGTGCTTTAAAATGTTTTTAATTACAAATCTAAATTTGCTTTTTTAATTTTAAATTAAAATCACCATCCAAAATTGTTCAGGCATCTTTTCTTAATGGATTGGTTCAGACCTAGATAGGTATTTATCAAACAGAAGAACAATGGGAAATTAGAAATTACAATACATTTGTTAGTGCTTTGTCAACAAGAATTTATGTAATGCTGGAATGCTGAAACATTCTAGTATGCTATTTCCATGATATTGGTAGCTAGCTTTAAATTAAGCGTCTACCTGAACATTTGTTTGTGATTAGAAATGTGTCCAACGAAAATATATTTTTAATGCCAAAATGTAAGAAGAAGGTGGTTTACACAAGCACGTTCTTAGCAGGAAGTCAAGCTGGACTTTTTCAATCCAGCCAAAATCAGAACGCACTATAAATCTCCCTAGAAAACAAGTTTATAAACTCAAGTTATGTTTAAATAAACATTCTAAGTTAAAATGCTGGACTGAACCCCAGAATATGTCCAGTTTTTCTTATCACTGCTTCTCCGGTGCTGCTTTTAATTCTATGATAATTAACTGAGATTTTTAAAATTTTCTTGAAATATAGTGGCAAAACTATGTGGTGCTCATGGAACCCCTTGGATTTAGAAAAAATAAAAAGAGCTAGAATATGATTCTGTTTAAACTCTATTCCTGAATATTCAATTTCATTGCCTTTCCTCTCATCTCCTGTTTGTGTGTCTCAAGAATTTCTTGAACTATAGGGCATAATCACTTGAAGACTTTATGGATCTCCTTGGGTTAAAAAAAAAAAAGACTTTTTCTGACTAAATTTAAATAATTAATATTTGATTATATCCCACTTCTATCCTGTACCCATTTTTGTCTGGTTCTATTATTGACCAACATTCTCAAATTAACCACAGACATAAATAAAAACTCAATTTTTTTAAATTGTCCACAAGGCGGCAGTAAAACATCTTGCTTCCCCCCAATATCTTGAATTTCCAAGTATTCATTTTCCAAACATTTAGATATTATGTTGTACTGAATAAAACTAAAAACTATTCTGCCTTTAAATTTCTACTTTGCCATTCCAGTAGAATGTATTACTAAATATGAGTTAGTCATAATGAGAGACTTATTTTTTCCTACAATAGATGAGGAGTAGAAATCCTTCAAGTTTTGCTAACATAAATGGCCTATTTATTTATATTGACAAGCAATACTCCTTTCCTATTTTTCCAGGTTACAGTGGGCCCCTGTAAATTCTCTGATAAGAGAATTTGTTATCTGACCAATGCCAATATTAAGCTTGACATCTTTTTATTTTTCTCACTAATTATATTATGGAAAGGCAGATTCACAGGAGATTTTTCTACTCAGAGTTTTCAAATGAAATGTAAAATCAGATGTTCCCATTTGTTTAGCAGACACCCTGACAAACCACTGCAGTATAGAAAAATATACTTTTAATAGTTTTTCTTCACAAGTGAGAAAACATCTAAAGATGGAATGGAAGACTCAGGAATCCCACTCGCAAATGAGTAGCTCCAGCTGCCTTGGTGCTTTTGTTTGCTTGGTGTGGACCCGAATTGGAGACTACTATCCATGACCTCATGTGTCAAACCAGTGGAGTGTACCTCAGAACACATGCCCAGCACAGGAAAAGGGGCGGGGAACCAGGGGGATGGATGACCTTGTACTATTCACTGACTCACTGCTGCCAGAGCAATGGTTGCCCTGAGGATGAGAGGCTGCCAAAGGCACCTCTGGCATAATCTGTCATCCCAGTAAATGCCTGCCATTCCTGAGAAAAACAGGCAGGTGTGCATGCATTAGAGAAAGAGAAAGACAGGCAGAGAAAGAAGGGACGCTTTGGCAAAATAAATTCGAAACATAGGAGATCTAAGCCGCAGTCTTCATGCTGTCTGCATTCCTGTGAAAACTGCGGGGAACTTGGCCCAAGCAAGATTGTGAGATTGAGTCCAGCATTTTGCCAATGCAAGCATGGCATGCTAGTGTGTGTGCCTGCACATGCGTGGGCGTGTGTGTGTGTTTGTGATATCAAAGCAAATTATTTATGAAGTCTATTCATATGGCAAAATGCAAGACAGTCCATAATACACATTTTCAATTCTGTCCATTGTTTCATTTAAGATACGTACTGCCTAATGCCTTTAGAATTGAACCTTGTTTTCCTGGTAATAAAAGACATGAAGTTCTTAGCAATTTGTGCCTTCAGAAGGATGATTTCCTATTTAAAACACTCTAAAGTAAAACATACATCACCCACATAGCACTTAATTTTTGAAAATGCATATACTTTTCTAACTAGCTACTCCAGGAAAATGCGCTGAATGATTTAATTTCATATTAAAGTGCAAATGTAGTACTGGATTTGCGTTGAGGCACAAGTGTTTTGCCTCTGAGAGCAAAGCTTTCTGAAAGATTTTCACCACCAGATTCAAAACTACCGAATTCAACATCTGATAGTAATGACATGATTCTCTCACTTTAAGAAAAGCACATTGATTTTAGACATATTGAAACTCAGAAGTTTCAGGAGTGTGTTTGGGTTAAGGTTAAGTCGTCCTTGACAGTATTAAAAGAAAGGTTTGAATTGTTGAATAACCACCTTTCACCCATCCTTAATTGTAATTTAAATGACAATATGCTCTCAATCAATAGCTCTTTGTCACACTGTGAAGATCAAGGGATGAGGTTTCACCCCACGAGTTTACAAGGCAAAAACTCCTTGTTCATAACCCTAAAGATGTTGTATTACAATACCTGTTCTCCAGCAATTCGTCCTGGGTGAAGGCGTTTAACTCATACCTTAGAGATGTAACATCAGAAAAAGTCAAAATCTTTGTTTTGTAATCTGCTCCAAGATGGATATCATAATAAAAATATTCGCCAATTTAAAAAGCTAAATTATTCTTATATGAGTTTCACTAGTTTTAACTTTAGTCATTTTGTTCTCATAGCTAATTTGTGTGCATTCACTGTGTTCTGGGCACTGTGCTATGCACATTTACATTAAGTTTCTTTAACTTTTTGAGGAGTCAACCTCTGAAGTAGAATCTATTAGTTATCCCCATTGAACAGATGAAACTCAGAGACTGAGTCATGTTCCCTCATCACACTGCTAGGGAGGGGAAAAGCTTTGACAAAATGAATTCTAAATGCAACTCTGAGTACTTAGCAAGTCTCCTCAACTTCTCACATGATGAAAATTGAATGTGACTAAACACAACCACTTCTTTTCCCCTGAATCTCTGTACGTAGAAGTTTATAAATATATCATAAGCACTTTGCTTATGTACAATTGTAATGTAAAACTACATTTAGCACTTATAGAATATACTTTATACATAGAAACAGGCACTTTTACTATTTTTCTCCTGCTTTCCAAGTAGAATGCATTTCAACACTGGCATATGTGCTCCATTTTGTTATCATATTCACAGGGTGATATTGAACTTCCAGTCCAGCCAGGCTGTGCCTATTTAGGCTTTGATAAGATGGAGCCTACCTCTGCAGACACTGACTGATGAACTCATAATTAGATTTGAACATGTAGGACCCCAATCCACCAGTTAATTTGTAAGATTCCAACATCACCTTTACTATGTGACCAGACAATTCTCATGTAAATGTTAAGAGATTCTTCAGTTTTCTGCTAGTTGCCAAGGTTAATGATGGTGATTTTAGTTGAGTGTATATGATTTGTTGGGCTAGAGGGGACATACTTGTGTTTGGGACTCATTTGCAAAACAAAAAAAAAGGAAGTGCTTTCCACCTACTCTAAAATGCATCTTTATACTGTCTATGAGGTAGGTACTATTATACCCATTTTACAGATGAGGAAAGAACCTAGAGACGTTAAATAAGCAGCCGATGCCACAGTTAATAAGTGGCAAAGCTGGGATTCTACTTTTTAGCTGCCTCATTTCAAAGCCTGTGTCTTAAGGCCTATGTTGACCTAGTCATTCATTCCTATTTGCAGACTCTTCCCCTTCTAATTAACAAAGTACATTTTTATGGCAATTGTCCAGGATTGGGGTTGTGTTGGGAGACTGGAGGTCACTAGCATGTGCCCATTGACATCTCTAGCCCTTATTATTGAAAGAAGCTGCCAGGGCTGCTCTTGAGGCATGACTACGGCTTATAAAACAGTACACGTTCACGATAAGAATGTCTAACTTAGGTGACTTCAGCACTACGCAATTGGCAACTACAACCCCCCAAAAGGCATTGGGGAATTAGTTTGAATAGTGCCAGTCATTCCACCTGCCATTGCATGTGGAGTGAGAGTGAGGTGGGAGCTGGCAATCTGCTGTTCCCTCAGCCAGTCTTGGCTAACTTGCCTTGTGAGTCTGTTGTTTAAAGATAAGTATTTAGCCATCATCATCGTCATTAATATTATCTTGATAGAAAACATTTGCAATTTTTTTTTCTTTGAGACAAAGTCTCAGTCTGTCACCCAGGCTGGAGTTCAATGGCGCAGTCTTGGCTCACTGCAACCTCCACCTCCCAGGTTCAAGTGATTCTCCTGCCTCAGCCTCCAGAGTAGCAGGAATTACAGGCAGGCACACATCACCATACCCAGATAATTTTTGTATTTTTAGTAGAGACAGGGTTTCACCATGTTGCCCAAGCTGGTCTTGAACTCCTGACCTCAGGTGATCTACCTGCCTCAGCCTCCCAAAGTGCTGGGATTACAAGCATGAGCCACTGTGCCTGGCCAACATTTGCAATTTTAACACCATCACAGAACTAGAAGTGGCAGTTACATGATAAATACATTCATGAACTTTCAATGATGCTTTCACCCACCCAAAAGCTAGATAAAATTCATAAAATTGTTTGTGGGAAGTAAAACATCTTGAGATGCTACACTGAGAGCATTCACGTATCATCTCCATGAACTCAGGCCACCTAACTAAAAACAGACAGACTATCATCAAGTAACACTTAAGGAAGTGTGTGTGTGAGAGAGAGCGTGAATGCAACCAGGAGCACAGTGCCTGAGAACTGTGATTGGACTGAGCTAAGACTGATTACGAAGCTTAAACAAGAGAAGGCAAATAAGTGTCCTGCAGTCCCCCGTGCCCAGAGCAGACATTGCTAATTGATCTTGCCTCTAAACATGCAAGGCCAGTGAGACTATTAATAATCCAGCTTTAGAGAAGTCTATGTTTCTGTCGAGTGTTGTCTGGTCTGAAGCCAGTTCCCGGTCCAGTGCTCAGCTAAGTGGACAAGTTGTGAAGGGATTGGAATTTGCTTCTCATTGAGGGACAACAACATGTTCTGTGATGCTCTGTGTTGCTGTGAAGACATTCAGACTGCTTCTTTTGTTAGAGATTAGAACAATAAAATGATATACTGGGTTACATCATTGAAATATACAAGAATAAGAAAAACACCTGCCAAAAATATTGCAGAACAAAATGCATGTATGTCCATGTTTTGGGCCAGGGGAATGGAATAAAACGGGTTGTGTTAAAATTGTGGGACTCTGGAGAGTTTCAGGCCTCTAGTCACTTGTATAGAGAAGGGAAGTCTTTAGGCTCCAGAAGCAATCATCACCACGAGGACATATCCCCCCATCCCTATGACTTCCAAGACATCAGACAGGAAATCTTCAACTTCGGGATAAAAACCAAAATCATTATCTCCCTCCTTTTCTTCCTTCCTACCTTCCTCCTATCTCTCCACTCCTCTATCCTTCCATCTTTCCATTCCCCTTGCTTTCTCCAAGTGAAACACAGAAGACACTCTGAGCTTTTGTTTCAGACTTGGGAAAATAGATGTGGGGTGAGCATAAATCCTAGCCCCCACCCTCTCACTCCACCCCTGCCCCCATTCTAGATAGCTCATGTTTTCTGCTTGAAAATCTTTGAAGGAAAAAAAGAAGCTGGCAATTCCACCCTGAGAAGGAAAAGGGTTTAAATGCAAATGAGAGCTCAAGGTAACATTTGAGTGTGAACGGGTTTCATTCAGAGAATGCCAATCACTCAGCCATTGCAAATGATTGGCAAGAATTCAGGGGCTCCTGGCACCCGAGGAGTACCTATAAGAGGTGCGGAAAGAGGGCAGAGAAAGGTTAGAGGTGAAGAAGACACATTTTGTGTCTTTCAAATCTGTCCAAGGTTTAGACCCCTGGACTTTAGTTGGAAATGGAGCCTGAAAGCCATTCTGTTTCTAGGAATGGTGAAGATACACTTTTTAACTTTGAATTGTTTCAGAATTTGTTTCTATAGTGAAGATCTCTTCTTTATCTCAAGATGTTGCCCAAGAAACCCTCAACTAGTATCACCCCTTGATAGTTGCACTTCACAGTCATTTAACTAGATTGTGGCTAGACCCACTCTGGGATGCATGACAGGTCATTTGGGGTAATTCTCACTTTTCACCTGAACAGCTACACATCACCATGCTAAAAATGAACCAACCCCTCTCACATTGTCAGGAGTCAAATTGATTTGTCTGTCAAAGCTGTCATAAAAGTCTGTGGCTCTGCAAGAGCATTCAGATTTTACTTTATTAATGTCTGAAATATTGGAAAATATATGTAGAGTATTCATGGAAAACTGCAATCCCTGTGTGTTTTCTCCTCTCTTGGTCTTCTTTATTATGAGTTGGTTTTGGCTTAAGACGTGCAAAATGAAGCCAGGATCTTTTAAAACATACTCTATCTGGGAAGGTAAGACATTGGTAAAAACTAATTTATTCCAAATAAAAAACGAAACCAGAATTTCAGACTATCTACTGTTTGGGATCTAAACCCTTCCTCTTTCTCTTAACTGCAATTCTCTAAATATTTACTGAACATCTCCTATTTGTCAATAGGAGAGAGACTCCCAAATGAACCATATATATATATGAGTTCTGGTCTCCTGTGGCTTGTTAGCTCAGAAAATGTAGTTGACTTACAGAACTTCACAGACATATTTTTGGGAAGAGGCACATTCCTACTTGAAGTTCAGCACTGAAATTGGTTTCCTTTTGGGGGACCCATTACATGGCACTGTTCACACATCATTTTCACTTGGGGAAACAGTATTCTGCTACTCAAACCAAGCTCCTTCTTTATCTCATGATTCCACAGACAAATCCTCTACCCATGTTAAGTATGTCCATGGTATTCTGCCACTAAAATAGAATAACTGTCTTTTCACAATTCACCAAACTAAATTAAGCATATCGTTGAAATTGTCTCAAGTGAAATTTCTTCTCATCCATGGATTTCCTAAATGACTGGAACCTCCCTGTCTGCTAATAAGCAATTTATAAAATATTAAAATTGACTAAACAGAGCATTATTTCTCCAAGTGAGAGTGATGTGTGAACAGTGCCATGTTATGAAGTCCCCCAGTATAGAAACAACTTCAATGCTGAACTTCAAGTCAGAATGTGCCTCTTCCCAAAAATATGCCTTTGAAGCATCTTCCCATTATGAAAAACATAGGTGGATGAGAAGAAATTACATTTCTTAAAGAGAGTGCAAGTTTTATCTCATTTCATTATCTTGACAATCGATACAGACAGGAGACAGAAACTCTAGGCAAACAGGGGAAGGTCCCTAGTGAAACCCCACTTTCAAGCCAAAGACAGTTTAAAGCCTGAAAGCCAAGCTACAAGTCAAATCCATGGACCAGATTGAGAACCTGTCTTCCCATTTGGCATGCTTTCCATTGGCTGGCAGTTGGTAAATGAAGCTTGCCATCCTCTGACTGTAGCCATCCTGAGGACTAAAAGACGTATTCCTGAGAGGTGACACATTCTATTTCTGAAGAAGAATATTGAGGTTTTATTTCTCTTATGGAGCCCTACCATATCAGAGGGGCTTCAAGTGGATTGGAAATCTAAGGCCCTCTCCTGATGATTTAGCTGCTTGCTCAGTCAACCAATTTCCCTCAGCTATTTCATTGGATCCATTTGGGTGGTCTTTACAATGTATTACTGCCACTTCCCATGGGAGTAAAACTGAGGATAATAGTCTATTAATTTCCTGATGTGATTTCATGGGAGACCCATTAGCTGTAAGGAAGTTCCTTTCTTTCCAGATGGTGGCATGGGCATGGAGGACTAGAAAAGCATACTTAGAATCAGTATAAATGTTAACTGCTTTCCCCTTGCTTAATTAGCCCAGCCAGTTGAGCACTTGTGCCTGAGGAGAGAGATGCCCTCTCCACAACATCATTCAGGGTAACTATTGCATACCTTGCTTTAGAGATCACTTGTTCTACAAAGGAAGTTTCGTCCATAAAGAGAATCCAATCTGGGTTCCCTAAAGGGGTTTCTTTGAGGGTCTCTCTGGCTGCATAAGTTTGTACTAGTATCCGTCTGCAGTTATGTTCAAGCTCCCCAGCTTCCCCTGGGAGGGAAGTGGCTAGGTTTATGAAGGGACAGGTTCTTAACTGGACTGCACATCCCTCTAATAGTACAGCTTGATGTTTGAGGAGGTGTTTGTTCATTACCCAGAAACTCCCCTTGGAAGATAGCAGGTCTGTCACACTATGTGGGGTATAAGAGGTTGTTATTCCCCATGATTAGTAGCCTCTAGTATCAGAAAGGCTACTGCTGCAACTACCTGAATGCAGGCCAGCCATCTTTTAGCTACCAAATCAAGCTCCTTACTTAAGTACCCTACAGGCTACTGGGCTGAACCTCAGGTCTGACTTAGAACTCTCAGGGCCATTCTCTTCCTTTATGACACAAAGATTAAACATTTTCCCTATGAGAAGACTAAGGGCTGGTGTCTCAAGAAAGTCTTGTTTTAATTTCTCAAAGGCCTTATAGCCTCTGCTTCCCAAATTAGGGAGTGAGTTTTAGCTGCCTGAGTCTCCTGTATTAGGTGATGTAAGGAACAAGTTATTTCACTGTATCCAGGTATCCATCTGCAGAATCCTGTAATGCCCAAAACTCCCCTCAGTTGCTTAAGGGTTTGAGGGAGGAGAAAGGAGGAGATGGGCTTAAACCTTTCTTTATCCAATGCCTGGTCCCCTCTGAAGAGAGCAGACCTAGGTACTTCACTGAAGTCTGGCAGAGCTGAGCCTTAGATTTTGAGACCTTATAGTCTCTGTTATCCAGAAAATGAAGAAGACTCCTACTGCCCTCCTGAGAGATTTCCTCAGTTTGGGAACAGAGGGGACAATGTTACCTATGTATTATAAAACTTTAACCTGAGGATAAAAGAATTCAGAGAGGTGTTTGGACAACACCTGCCGAAACAGGTGGGAGCTGTCTCAGAATCTCTGAGGTAACATCATACAGGTTAGCTGGGTGGCCTGACTGGAGGGATCCTCAAATATGCAAACAAATACTGGGAGTTGAGGAATAACGGTATGCAGAAAAAGGCATCTTTTAGGTCTAGGGCTGTGAACCACTAAATTCCCTCGGGTATTGGAGGTAGCTGGGTTAAGGGATTGGGAGCCACTGGATGAATTGGAACCACAACCTCATTAATAAGGCCAAGGTCTTGGACCAGTCTCTCTTCCCCATTGGGTCTATACCTCCAATATCAGGGTTTATAAGGGCTGTTGCAGGGTTTGAGGAGGCCCTGCATCCTTAAGTTATCAATGATGGCTTCTAGTCCTTTCCTATAATAACTTCTGATTTCAGGCGATATTGTCTCTGGTTAAGGAAGGAGGTGGGATCCTTAAGGTGGATCCAGATTAGTATGGCGATTGTGACTCAGCCAATTTTCCTGTGAGTTGCCCAAACTTCTGGGTTAAGATCAGTCTCCTCAAGGGGGAGACAAATAGTCTGTCCTGGAGCCATAAGGATGGTAGTTCCCACATGAGCCAAAATATCCCTGCCCAACAGGCATGATTAAAAAGACATGATTAAACAAAAGGTCTCCCCAGCTACAACTAAGGGGTTGAGAAAAATATTGAGTTAAAGGCTTTCCTGAGATGCCCCTCATGGTCATTCTAAAAGAGGAGAGGGCCCCAGACTGTAGAGGAGAACTGAAAACCTGCTCCAGTGTCCAGGAGGAGCTTCACCTTCCTCCCTTTGACTTCCAGAATTACCTGGGTTTGTGTATGGTAATGGTGGTCTGGACCACTGGAACCGGGGAGAAGATCCCTGGGACTCATCAGTCCTGCTGGACCATTTGGGAGATTGGCTCTGGAACTGGTGACCTATGTCTCCAGGGACAGTCCATCCTCCAGTGGTCCCCACTGCAGATTGGACCGGGGCAAGGTGGTTTCCTCATGCTGTCTAGACAGTCCTTCCTAAAATAGCCTGACCTGCCACATTTGTAGCAGTTAACAGGTACATTCCAGGGATTCCGGGGTTTGTGGGCCTGAAAGGTGGCCATTAAAGCCTCTGCCTTTTTCTTGTGTCTCTTTTCTCTCTCCTGGACCTCCTCCCTAACTCTGTTGTAAAAGACTGAGGTGGCCACTTTTGGGATGCTCTCTAAAGTACTATATGGTCCCATGGCCTGTTTCTGCAGCTTCATCCTGATATCAGGGGCTGCCTGAGTAATAAGTGTATCCTTTAGAATTAGTTGTCCCTCAACTTAATTGGGAGAGAGAGAGGTGTGCTTTATCAAGGCCCTTCTCAGCCTTTCCAGAAAGTCAGTTAGATTCACGTCTAATCCCTAGTCTATCATGAATAGTTGGAAGTAGTTGAGAGGCTTAGTTCTAGTCTTTCATAAGCTTTCCAGTATGCATACCTGAAAGTGTTTCCTCTTCCATTCTCTCAGTTTATCATTGGGATTCCATTTAGGGTCCTCCAATGGTACTGCTACTTTTCCAACTGGATAAGGTTCACCCCCTTTTCTGACACTATATGAGAGACAAAGCTCATCCCCAAATCTCTGGGCCGCTTGCCCAGTGGGTTGCTTCTCAGTGTTAGTCAGGGCTTAATTCAAAAGTAACATAATGTCTTTCTAGGAGAGTTCAAATACTAGGGTTAAATTCTGGAAAGCCTCTGTGTATCTGTCAAGATCATCTGAAAATTTTCCAAGATCCCCCTTAATTTGCCTTAAGTCCTGTGGAGAGAAGGGTACCTGTATCTTATTGGGGCCAGATTCACCAGGCATCTGTTGGAAGAGCAAAGGTGAGACTGGGGCTTATCTAGGGTGAGGATTTCTAGGAGTGGGCAAGCAAGAGACAGAAATTGGATAGGGAGGACAGGGTGGACCCAGAGAAGAACAGGGCCAGAGGGAGCTAGCTCCCCTACTCGAGGTGACTCTAGAGTTTGTTTCTCTAGTTCTCTGGGATTGCCCCTGTAGCCTCTCCTGAGATGGCCAATAGGAGCGCTGGATCAAACCTACAATGTCGGCAAAGGTCTGAATTACCCTGCAAGACAAAGAAAGCCTTCACATATGGGACCTCAAGCCGTCTGTCCTCACATTTACAGAAAAGATCCAGCTGCAGGATGTTGTCCAAATGAATGGCCCCTCCCTGAGGCCACGCCAGTCCTTTCTGCAAATCATGATTTGGCCAAACCTTTGTGCAAAGGGCTATAAGGCATTTTTTCTTTAGAGTCTGAGTGTCAAAGCATTCCCAGCGATTCAGAATACATTCCAGAGGAGTGTAGACTGCAGATGGCTGATTACCCATCTGAAAGAGAAAGAGAAAAAGATCTCCCTTAGACCCTTTCTCTTTTTCATCTCTTCTCAGAGGTATGTGAAAGAAAGGAAAAAATGGTGTCCTCATTTTTTTCTTCCATCTTTTTAACCCTGAATACTGAAAACCTAGGTGGGCACTGTTCCTGGGTACCAACAGCTGCCTATCCTCCCTGCTGTTGGTAACCTTTGAGTTCCCTAGACCTCCTTTATGCCATGGATACAAGCATGGCCTCCTTCCATGAAGTGGAGGCTGAATTGACAGGAATTGGTCCTGCCCATCTATGCTGTGCCCCTTGACTTCCATTGTTGCCTGTCTTTGGATCCCTCAGACCTAGTTTTCCTTTACAGGGCTTCAACCTGAAACTTGGAATTGATTTGAGACAAAAAGATGCCTCTGGAGAGTTCATGAATTCATTTAAATTAAGTTCCAGGGGGCCCTCACCAAATTTGCAACCAGCAGCCAATGGGCCATTCCTCTATTGCTTCCCTATCATAAGCAGGGTGCTAAGGTAAAGCACTGGAATCAGGCCCTCCTCAAACGAGGGTGAGAAAGGACATCCAAGGAATTGGGGTCCTGGCCTAGCAAGATGCCTCCCAAAAGGGGGAAAGCTTTCTATATTTGTAGGGCTATGTGAATTCCTGACATGGCAGAGAAAAGGAAAAAAAAAAAACAGCTTAAGTGCAAGGGAGAAGGTGCCTGGGAGAAAAAGCCTCTTGGTCTATGCAAATGGATTCCTTCAACACGAAAAAAAAAAAAAAAAAAACAAAAAAAAAAAACCTCTTAATCACTGTATCAACCTTGCCTCTAAGAACAGATGGAAACCACATTGTTCTGAATCGCATATCTGATGGCTAAGCCAAATACTCATTCTACCCAGTAATATCGGTAGTTTGCAGCAACACACCTTTAACATTGTAGAAGAAGAGATGGGAGCCATTTTAATCTGTGAAAGAAAGATGAAAAAATACCATTGAAAAGTCTGGGGGTGTTGGCCACTGCCCTAACGAGCAGTCAGGGACCAGAGCTGGTCTAGGGGCCTTATAGCAAGACTGAGGTGTGGCCTTGGCCAGATGCCTTCAGTTTCCCCAGGACCTTATTTTGGTCTCACACGACAGCTAGACCTCCACAATGGGGGGAAAAGCCAGCATTTCTTTCACCCAAGAGAGAAAGGCAAGTGGCAGGGTCACATCCTGTCCTTTGTAGCTGAGACATTCACTCTTAACTGACTAATCAGAGGTTCAGTGCTTCATCTGCCTTCAGGGGAAATTCTGAGGACAAGAAGTCTTGGGGAAAAAAGTGGAGAGTCAGGTCCACATTCACTCACCCTTCCAATGATCCCAGATGCACCCCCAGAAATGACACAGGATTTTTCTTGGCCCCTTTGCTGGACTTAGGGGGTGTACCATCTACTTGGCCCACCACCCTTAGCCCTTGTTGGGAGGGAGCACATGAGAGGGTGAGTGCAGGGTCTGGCCAGCTGCTCGGAGCACCGACACAGGAGCAAGCTCTGAGCAGGACCTGCAGCGAGACCAGGCGTGTCTCCCCAACAGGAGTACAACACCCCCTAGACAGGGACACCCACGACCCCAAAACTTGAGAGTGTGTGCTACAGTGTGCTAATTTGCTCTTTTAGTTTCGCCATCCACAGCCCAATGGACAGTGGAGTGTTAGCAGCTGAGTCAGCCTCTTGCCCCACTCTAGCCCATGGCTCTGGGACCAGCTTGGCTCCACCGCTGCTTCTGCGGCACAGGGTAGCTGCCCTCTGCCAGTGAGGGCAGATGGCCAGTGCTACAGCGTTTCTGGGTATCCATGTTCAGTGGGTCCTGAGTTCTTGTCCTGCATCTGAGAAGAATGAGGTCATTGCTGACAACTGAAGGGTGGGGAAGACAGAGAATTTTATTGAGTATGAAACAGCTGTCAGTCGAGAGGGGATGGGAAAGTGGGATCGTCTCTCTCAAAGTCAAGTCAGCTGCCCACTGTGGCAGTTTTTTTTTTTTTTTTTTTTTTTTTGAGACGGAGTTTCGCTCTTGTTACCCAGGCTGGAGTGCAATGGCGCAATCTCGGCTCACGACAACCTCCGCCTCCTGGGTTCAAGCAATTCTCCTGCCTCAGCCTCCCGAGTAGCTGGGACTACAGGCATGTGCCACCATGCCCAGCTAATTTTTGTATTTTTTTTAGTAGAGATGGTGTTTCACCATGTTGACCAGGATGGTCTTGATCTCTTGACCTCGTGATCCACCCGCCTCGGCCTCCCAAAGTGCTGGGATTACAGGCGTGAGCCACCGCGCCCGGCGTGAGTCTGGGTTTTTATAGGCACAGGATAAAGAAGTGTGTGCAGACTGGTTTGTGAGTATGCAAAAAAGGTCAAAGCGAAAGCACCAGTCAAACGTGGGCACAGTGTAAAAACAATTAGGAAGGGTTAGGTATACATAAAATAGATGAAGTGTGGTGATCAGTCAAAGGAAAGTGTGCCAAGCAAGAAGACAGGTTCTCAATCCAGTGCATGGATTTGGCTTCTAGCTTGGTCTTCAGGCTTTAAACTGTCTGGCTTGAAGGTGAGGTTTCACCAGGGATGTGCCCCTGTCTGCCTAGGATTTCTCTGCCTCCTGCCTCTGTCACAATTATATAAAATTGTTATTATCCCCATTTTACAGATGAGGACAATGAGGCACAGGAAGGTTGGGTACATCTTGCCCCAGATCACATCATGAATGAGTGACAGGGCCAGGATGTGCACCCATGCACTGAGGAGTGAGATGACTCTTGCTCAGATTGAACCAGGTTCTTACATTAGAATGTACATTAGAATGTACATTAGAATTGCCTGAGGAGCTTTTCCAAAATTCTTTTACCTGGCCTCAATCCCTGTGGATTCTGATTTAATCAGTTGGAAGTAGGTAAGATTACATTTTAAGAAAGAATTAGAGAGAATTGACACAATCAGGGTTTTTTTTTTAATATAGGGAAATAAAGTTTTCTGAATAAATCCATCGGCTACATATTCAGAACATCATTCAGAACATAGACATTCTACTTTGGATAAGTGTATAATCAGTGGTAGGATCTTCTAATAAAGGCCTTGGGGTAAGAAGAAGGCTTTCTGAGACAGGTCAGATGATCACACGGCACCAGCACAATTCGGTCCATAGAAAGACAACTAGATCCTACCACACCTTCCAGCAACCACACCCCAAGTTATGCTGGGTGACATTTCCACAAGGTCCTCTGAGTGCAGAACAGACTTCACAGCTAAGTCAATGTGCATTCCTTAGCATGTAGTATACCTAAATTGCAAGAATAAACTCTATGCCAATTCTCTATATCAATTATGGGTTCAGCTATTTTGCTTTAAAAATTTGGAAGAAAACATTTTGAGGTATAATTTTATAACACAAAATTATAAACAATAGTTTAAACTTTCTATTCAACTATCAGCCAAGGTGTTAGTACTGTCTTAGCCACACTAAATGTTACAGGTGCTCTAAGTAAACAAAGAAAAAAGTGATGTTCATCGTGAGGAATAAAATTTTAAGACACAAAACTTTGACTTGACCATGGTATTTGATGAAAATATCTGAAATAAAATGGTCTTCTTGTCCTAGGTATTTGAAAATTCAATGTACTGGCTATTACCCTTATGAGCAAAGATAAGAAGGAAAAGTTTAGAAAATACATTTACACTTAGGTGAGGGCAGAAGCACAATGAACAGACAACATGAGGTGAGTAGGGCAGAAAAACTGTTGAGTTTAAATTTATACAGTTTCTGTTTCTTGTCATCAGAAAAAAAATCACAGTTCTTCCAATGTTTATAGAAAATGTGCACAAGTATATGTCCAAGACATTCAACTTCAGACTTGAGGCTTTATTTAATTGCTCAGGAATATAATCTTCAACTTCAGAGCATGTATTGACCACAAAAATTGAAGAGTCTATTTGTTGCAGAACACCTAAGCAATAAAAGCAACTCATCAGCTTCTTTGGTTGGCTAGAAAACTATCAGCTTTCTCCTTGCTAACTGCTGGAAAGTACCTCCAGAAAGTGCTGAGATGCATTTGACAGTAGCTAGTGCAACTGGGGAGCTGAATTTTTTATTTTGTTGAATTATAGTTAATTTAAAGTTATATAGCCACATTAGTGGCTACTGTACTAGACAGCACAGCTCTAAGCTATTCCAACCCAAATGTGATGGTAAGTAATCACTCTTTCACAATAGCCAGTAGATTAATTTTGATTGTTGTTGTTGTTAACAAGTTTTTAATTCCTGTGGTTGGGATTTTATGTTATGTATATTTAATAAGTCATGATTCCTGCTAATCAAATTACTTGATGTTTATAAGATCAGTTGAGATGTAAGAATACTTTCTGCTGTATTATTATAATATTAAAAGCACCAAGACTTTCAGAGAGTCCATGTCTGAAATAATTGAGAACCCGTGAACTAATGTGTGGGCACCCCCTTTCCGTACAAATTTGGTAGGAAACAAAACTTTGTCCCTCCAGATTTACTAACAAAGTAAGAACTTATTTTTAATTTGCTTTGAAGAATTATTGTTGGTGTTCATCCGTTACATTCACATCAGCCTTTTGCCTTACCCACAAATAGACATAACAATATTTTACAGTAACCTTATAATTTTTTAATTTAATGCTTACATTACTTTGAAAGTTTACTGAAGTACAGCATGTATAGGAAAGGTGCACAAATCAAATCGGTGTGCGTCCATGATTTTTTATAGTATTGTTAATTAATCATTTTATTCTGAGTTTAAACAAGGTGAGTAAATTTCGAAAGATCGGTGAATGAAATAAATCCATAAAGGAATCTCCAGGAAGCAGTTGTGGAAGAGCTCTAAGACTATCCCAACTTCCAGCTACTTCTCTCTTTCCAAAGTCTTCATGTCACTCCCTCCCATCCACATCTATATCTCTGCATATACAATGGGTTGTTTACTTCCCACTTCTCCAGAACAGAGGTCAAAGACATCTGGGTTGTGATGTGCCTGCATCTGTTCTTCAACCAGCAGAGTCTATTTTCATACAAATAACTACCTAAGTTCCAGGTGCTGAATTCTACAAAAAAGCCTAGGTCTTTTGAAGAATTAATACATTCAGCCAACTAAATATCTAAACATTTTTCTTCTCTATCTGGTTTTAGTAGTTCTCTTTCTCTCTCTCTCTCTATTTTCTCTTTAAGATTTTGTAAGCTGTAATAATTTCTGTTACTGAATATATTTCATTTTAATTTTTTAAATGCTCTTCTAATTTGAATTTATGCCTTCATACAGATTTGTCACCTGGGCTGTTTTGAAATATATGATTTTAAATGCATGAAACTCATCCTTTAAAAATGAATTGTGAGTGTACATTTGAAAATGGTTAATGCTTATTTATTACAAATGGAATAATTACAGCTAATGGAACAGTGCCATTTAACATCAGTATAGTGGTGTAGGGGGAGCTTGATAATTAGCAGCTCCATAAGTGCCTTTTTTAGCTTATGAAATGACAGCCACAGAACACCTTTCCATGAAATGTCTCCATGTACTAAATTCTCTCTTGTTTATTCTTATTGGCTGTCAACGACTGATTTGGTGGGGGGGGGGCGGCATTTGGACTTAATTGACTTAATCAACACCTGAATCCTCCTCTGACTTAGAACATAACCATTATTTTTAAATATGCAGAATCAAAATTGCAGAAATAGGATTTTTCTATGCAAAAACTGAATTTCAAAAGTTTCCAACTACCAGAGATGATAATGCCCCTTTTGGAACAGGCTGCTTTTCAAGATGGGGGAACTACAAATTGATGTTTTGAATGATGGTTTTTCTAGTTATTACCTAATCTACTTACAAAAGAGGGGAAAAATCACTTTTATCCTGGTCATTTATGATGCTCCACAAACGTTTATTTAGCAGTGTTCCTAGAGTAAATAGAATCTTCGTGTTGAATTTGCAACAGAAATCTAAACCACCTAATGGTTCAAGTTGTCCTTTTTAGCCTTTCGATTGTCAAATGAAGGCTACTCCTTTATGTTTTCTTTTGAGACTTTAATATTGATAACCCTGATAAAAGTAAAAATTCTGTCTCCATCACAAAACTACCACTCTGATTTCATTTGCTCCTATATTGTAAGTTTGGCTGCAGCATTGACTAAGGAACTATATTAAGTGACTTTCAGGAAGAATGGCCTGAGGAACTGCACTTAAAATTAAACTTCTCCAATGCATAAAGTTTATGTATTAAATCTTATGTAAAATATTGCATGTTCTTTCTCCTTTGTTTTGAGCACTAAGAGATTGTGATACTGGACCTAATATTACCTTCAGAACATCCACCAACATCAATAAGAAAGGAAATAACTGGTAATTTATTCTGAGTCGGGAAGATATTTTCTAAAATGCAGTACAACCCTAATTTAGAGTTGAAGGAAAAGAGTTTAAATTCGTTTTTGTTTTTTTTTTTTGTTTGTTTGTTAGTTTGTTTGTTTTATGGTGGTAAGTATTTGCAGACAATGCCGAGATTTATGGATTAATTTGTTTTAAATTAACTTTTATAGGGTGACTAATAGTCCACAGGGATAAACCAGGCTTTCAATTGCCCATGATTTTTAGTCAAATCCTGGAGAGGAGATCATTTCTCTCAGGAAACAGGGACACACTCTTTAGAGTGTGCCATGCAGTGTTTTGTTTTGTTTTGTTTTGTTTTTTTGTCAGTGTCCAGAGAATATAAATAAGCTCTGGGCCGTGGACAAAGATATTCACCCCTCGCCCAAGATTGGATGTCACATTTCACTCAGAAAAGGAGAAAGACACTGACCTCCACCCTGACAGAGCTCTTTCATCAGGGAATTCCACTGGGTAACTTGCCAGTGGTGCCCAAAAACTGTTTCTACAGACAAACATTCTGTATTATGGATGCATAAAGCTGTTTCCCATATTCCCTTTAGTCTAAGAAACACTGATCAGATCCAAGAGCTGAAAACTAAAAAAATTAGCATTTTGAATGCTATATTGTATCACACTTTGCCTATAAGATACTCAATATCAAGGTCAGAGATGGCAAAATTAGTCCACAAAATGTATGTATCTATGTACTTATCTATCCATTTATCTATCTGTTCATCCATTCACCCACTATAGATCCATTTATTTATCCATTCATCTGTTTATACATTTCCTGAGCATCTACTACATAGTTGACCTAATGCTAGCACCTAGAGAACTAAATCAGCTTTTGGACTAGACTGAATATGATTAAATCTATTTGATCCATTGTAGGCATGTTTCATTAGCAAAATAATTTTATTAATGACATGTTTAAATCTCATAAACAGCTGAAGAACAGTGAGAAGAACAGTATCTTGGTAACATGTCTTTATAGACAACACCCAGTATTCATAAGCTTTAACTCTATCTAACTCCCTTCCAACTTAGACTATATTTAGGTTGCAACTTTCAGTACATCATTCTGTGGTGTCTGGCTTCTCTTGTCGCTGCCCATCTAATTGCTTTGTTTTGCATTGTGTTTTGTATGAAATCTGCCCTATCACTTCTTGCTGCTTTTTGGATTTCCCCTTTATCTTTGCTGTTCTGCAGTTTTTCTATGATGTGGTTTGGTCTTATTTTCTTGTACGTATCAAGCTTGAAAATTAGTTTCTTCCAGATCCTAAGGATTCAAGTGTTGCATCCATTCTGTAAAATTATTATTAACTTCGAATGTTGTTTATCATGCTGTGTATTAACTCCTTCTGGGATTCAAAATAGACATAAGTTAAATTTTAGTCCTCCGTGTCTGTCAACTTCTTTTTACATACCTTTCATCTCTTGGTCTTTTTGGATCATGCTTTTCTAATTTCTTGTTAATTAATTTTCTCTTTAAAGGAATCTGTTCCTGGATCAATTCCTGGACTCATTTGTTGACTTTTTTCCCCTATTTTGTACAATAAGCCTATTTAAAAGTGGTGTTTGCTCTGATTTATCAAAGCTCATCTTTTCTTTGGATATTAAGGATTTCTTGTATGTGAGCTCTGTATGTGTGTGTTTGTGTGTGTTTTGTATGAAGACTTTTTTTATAGACACACAACATTGCATTGGTCCATTTTCACCCTGCTAATAAAGACATACCTGAGACAGGGCAATTTACAAAAGAAAGAGGTTTAATGGACTCACAGTTCCATATGGTTCCACATGGCTGGGGAGCCCTCACAATCATGGCAGAAGGTGAAAGGCACATCTCACGTGGTGGCAGACAAGAGAAGAGTACTTGTGTAGGGTAGCTTCCTTTAATAAAACCACCAGATCTTGTGAGACTTATTCACCATCATGAGAATAGCATGCAAAGACCTGCCCCCATGATTCAGTTATCTCCTACTGGGTCCCTCCCACAACACATGTAAATTATGGGAGCTACAAGGTGAGATTTGGGTGGGGACACAGAGCCAAACCATATCATTCCACTATGGCCCCTCCCAAATCTCATGTCTTCACATTTCAAAACCAATCATGCCTTCCCAAATTCTTAACTCATTTCAGCATTAACTCCTAAGTCCACAGTTCAATGTCTCATCTGAGACAAGGCAAATCCCTTCCACCTATAAGCATGTAAAATCAAAACAAGTTACTTACTTTCTAGATACAAGGTGGGGTACAGGCATTGGGTCAATACAGCCATTTCAAATGGGAGACATTGGCCAAAGCAAAGGGACTACAGGCTCCATGCAAGTTCAAAATCCAGCAGGGCAGTCAAATCTTAAAGCTCCAAAATGATCTCCTTTGACTCCCTATCTTGCATCTGGGTCATGCTGATACAAGGGATGGGTTCCCACGATGAACCCACCATGGTGAAAGCATGATTGGTAAAATGCAGAAATCTTAAATTTGTAATTAGATGAATTTTCATAAAATGAACACACATTTATAACCATTATAAATAGGCTTCTATAAAGTTTCTTTCACATACATTTTGGTGAGCATATGTTGAGCATTTTTATTGGGTTTATACCTAAAGAAATTTTTTTGTCATAGGGTACATGTTTTTCAGCTTTAGTGAATGCTGCCAAATAGTTTTCCAAAGTGGTTTTACCAATTTGCAGTCCTTTCAGTATGTGAGAATTCCAACCAATCCATGTTCTCATATACTATTTAACTTCAAGTATTATGATTTCTGAAAGATTTATTTAATTATTTTATTTGAAAATTCTATTTTATTCCTTTTCAATTCTGCCTATTCCTTTGACATATTTTCAAACCATCTCTTATTTTTATAAGCTTGTTAAGGATTCTTATTGCATACTCTTTAAAGTTCTGGTCTTCATCCATTTGTCTCAGCAATTTGTTTCCTTATTTCTTTATTTCACAAATTTTTTAAATTGTGAGCTTATTTTTAATAACACTAAGGTGTGGGAATCCTTTAAGGTCTGAGATAAAGGTATATTCCCCAAAGTAGGATTTGCATTTGTATTTATCACATTCCTGGAAGCGCCTCCAGTCTGGGAGAATAGGCTAAAACTCATAAGGGCAAACTTGTGGTTATGACTATATAGGAGAACTTTTCCCCCTTCCATTCAAAACCAATATTGAAAGAAAATTCTCTCGTGTCTTTTTCTATGGACCAGGCTTTCTCCCTCATTCACCCTTTCACTGAGTTATAGTAGTATCTTTTGAGGTCTTGGCCTAAAGTTAAGAGCCCACTGAAGTCACCTTCTATCAAATTAACCTCTGTGGGCCAGCTCTAATCTCCTGACCCCTCTTCGCTACACATCTGATAAAGTAAAATCTGTTGTTCACACACAAATAATGAACAGCTGTTCCCAAGCCTGCCCAAGCCTACCTCTCTGGGTTTGTGTTTTCACTCCAGTTTTGCCCTCTAAAAATAGCTCTTTATTTCTTATCAACTTAGCAGTGAATTCAAAACAAATCTTCAAAATTTTCATCCAGCATTATGTATTATTTTTCAGGGGAGAAATTGTTTAGAAGAGCAGCTCTTAAAATGTGATCTAGGAGCTTTGAGTGTCTCTGAAGCCTTTTCTAGGATTTGCTAGATCAAATCTATATTCACAATAATAAAAGGATTTGATTTGCATTTTTCACTCTTCCTCCTTCCTGAGAGTACAGTGGAGTACAATGGTAACGTGACGTATGTTGATGTCATTATTCTGACAGCTAATGGAATGTATGCTTTTGCATTCTTGTGATTAAAAAAACCTCTCGGGTTTAATTTCTAGCACAGTACATATTGATTAGTATAATTCATATAACAGAAGCTCTTTGGGGTTCTTAATAATTTTTAATAATGTAAAGGGATTCTGAGTTCAGCAAGCTAGAAAAGTGCTGATTTGGGGTATCTTTTGTGCTATATTGTGAAAAATGACATTCCTCAAATGCCAAAATATAGAACATCATCAATGTGTGCTATAAACAATTAGAAAATGAGAAGATCTAAGTTAAGCTGCTGCAGAAGATTTTATGCAAATATGTTCCTAAGACCATGAATTCTTCCACAGCAAGAATCTTCTGAAGCAGGAGGCCAGGCTTTATCATGCACCATGAGCTCCTGAGAAGAAATTCAGCATCTCTGAGTCACAGTTTCCTCAACTACTCAATGTAGAAACATAAGAATCCTAGTTCTTCCTCCAAGTGTTGAACCTATAATGTAAGATGATAGCAAGATCAGTCATGGGTCTTTGTAAGGTTTTGAGTTGTTGAAAATAAAGGTTTTTCAAAACTAACAAATACATGTTTTACTCAGATTTCCTTCTTAGGTAAAATTGACAAGAATTTAAACTGGGCAGTAAATTTTACTGGTATCTTAAAAACCAATATACATTAGGAACTGTCCTCTACTATGGCCTATGCTGTGACCTGTGTTAAAATGATGAATCATCTTACTGCTACTAAAGGAAGAATAAATGTGACATTAGACAGTCAGCTTGGTGTGATGAGAAGAAAACCACATTAAGGAGGCCTAAGTTCTAATCTTGCTCTGTGACATGCCGGCTGTATGAGATTCCATGTTGTGGTCTGATGTCACGCTGGTGACCCCCAGTGAATCACACTTGTAGTAGTAGTCCCACATTAGAGTTTGTCCTCTTGGAATGCTTCCACTTGTAAGTCCACTGCCTTATTAGAAAAAACTCAGGCTAGACTATTGAAATGAGTGGACACAGGAGAGAAAACATTGAGGATGAGACATCACCTTGGGTATTCCATTCCCAAGCTCCCAGCTGAATGCAAGTCCATGAGTGACCTTAGTCCCTACCAAATAGAGCAGAAGTACTCCCCATATGAACCCATTCAACCCACAGAATTGTGAGAAATAACAAACCATTGTTGCTTTAAGTTACTATGTTTTGAGATGTAAGTAACACATTCTAACCACTTTTCTCTAAAACTCTTTATTTTTTGTTATTTTTTTAAAAGGGAAGAGGTCTCATCCTGTCATCCAGGTTGAAGTGCAATAATGTAATTATAGCTCACTGCAGCCTTGAACTTCTGGGCTCAAGCAATCCTCCTACCCCAGCCTCCCAATTAGCTGAGACTATAGGCACAAGCCACTAATCTCGGCTTAAAAATAGGAATGAAAATAATAGGTTGGGGAATTTGCCCTGCTCTTCTCAGAGGGCTTGTACAAACATCAAATGAGTTAATAATTGTGAGATATTGTTAATATCTCACCAGTGTGCTAGGTATGACTCCATACTGTGGCTATGTCTATGAAACCGGTTTGACTCCTTTGACTGACTTCATCAGTCAAATCAGTCTCACTAGAGAAAAACAAAACCATGTAACTTGATTTTTGACTGACCTGATTATTGTTTTGACCTCTCTGACTTTTTTTGGTTGAGTTCAACTTTTTTTTTTTAACTGAATAACTTGACTTTGTGGGTTTAGTCAGTCAAAATAATCAAAACAGTTTGGGTGTATAGAAATAGTCCACGTGTGATATTTTCTTGTTATTTAACTTTAGTGGGAAATTATGTGACAGAGGGGCATATATGCATAGCAAACATGGGTATAAACTTCTACTTCTAACTACCCAGTTTCAAATTACTGTATAGATTATAGCAGCATTTGTTTGATAATGAAAAAAATATAGTTAGTTTTTATTTCCCAGTGGCATGCTACATTATAAGTCCATTAACAGTTGCATGTGTTATTGCTGTAATTCTAATAACTGCCATATATTATTATGGCAATAACAATGTAATTCTCATAGTAGACAATATGTAATTTATTGAACATTGCCAGAATTTATTTTTAAATTATAAATTTGGCTTGCTTTTCAGCACAGAGCTCCCTTCATCCTGCTTGGGGAGTTTAGTCATATTCCTTTTGTTTGAAGAAGCTGTCAAAAGCGCATGTCTGAGATGAGTGCACACAAGAGAATGTTGAAACTTGGCAGTCATTAAAGTCTCGGGTTAGAAGTGAAGTGAATGATTAGAATACGGGTTGGGTAGGTCCATTCATATATGTCATATTGATACTACCAGACCTGCTGACTAGGTGATTCTAATATAACCTACTGTTATTGGAGTATTCATAGATATTCTACTGTGCTTAAGGTTATGACAGATGAAGCTTTCCTTATGAATTGTCAAAAGGATCACAAACCTCCCTGCCGCTTCTATTTCCATCACCAGTAGCTTGTTTACTTGCTTTATTATTATTACTATTTCTTCTAATGCTCTTTGAATATAGTTCTTCAGAATTCCACATCACAAAAAAACTACGCAAAAAGCTCTTGAGTTTTTTTGCCTTCTCCCCAGCTGGAGTGATTTTAAACTATTCCAAGAAGATAGGCATCTGTATTTTTCTTTTAGTGGTCCAACTGAAAATCAAATACACATGTAATAGTTGTTTCAATTTCTTCAATCTAGTTCATGATGTTCTTCTTATTTCCTAAATATAGTCTCACATCATTTAAACCATCAATAGGTATCACAGAAATACCTCAAATTGCAGTTCATATATATTTACTCTATTTAGTATAAAATAAACCCCGCTTATTGTGATTAAACCAACTTACTTCAAGAGGAAACCCACCGTGGGCCCTGAATGTCCCTCCACATTTTTGCTGAATGTGCCAAATTGCAAGCCTTATGTGACTTCTGGCCCGGTTCCCTTTCAATTGCTGGTTACTGAAGCAATTGATATTAATACCTCAAGACTACCACAGCTGACTACCATACAGCTGACTATCATGCAGCTATTTTTTTCACTCAAAAAAAGCCTTTTATTTAGATTTTTCTAATAATATCCTTTGATCATTTAGTTGTCTCTTCTCTAGGTCTTTCGAAAATTTCAATGTGCCTCCTGAGTCGAGTATGAGGTTGACTCTGAACAAAGCCCAACCAATGTTCAGCTTAGAAGTGTGAACTAAAACTTCTGCCAGTTTAAATTGCTCTTTACTCTTGTTTGAATCAATACTTATTGTTTATCCTTTCATTTATTTGTTCTTTCCTCTGCCAGTTTTATTTATTATTTTATTCATTTCTCGTTCTTTTATTTATTCAACAAATGATTATTGAGTGCCCATGCACTCAATAACTAACCAATGGGTATACAAATAACTTGGACATGACTCTTAATTTTTGACATTTTATGTTTCTCAAAGCTAGTCTGTATGCAAATCAAATGTCTTCTAGACCCATATGCTGTGAGTAAGAAAAACTAGATCAGATCGTAAAAGACCTACATTCCAGAATGTGGAAGTAGAAGTACCCACTGAGACTAGTTTTCAGTAGATCGATTCAGAAATGCTCACTTGATAGAAATGTATATAATTGATTATTGAAAATACAAATAGTAAGTACAACTTCTTTCATGAGTTTATAATAACAAAAATTCACATTTCCTCATTTGAAGCCTTTGAGTCCAGATATATTCTGGATTTAAAACTTTCCAGAGTTTAGAAAGGTGCTACAAGGTCTGTACCATATAATGAATAAAACTAGGTTCTGGAGAAGCTCTCTGTGGTCCAATGTCTCTATATTTCTCCAGATAAATTCAAACCACACATTACAAATGGTGTCTATAAAATCCTCCTGTCAGCTCATGTCACAAATAATTTTTAAAGCACAAAAACTAGATTACAAGAACTTTCTGGGCCTCAGAACTGCAGATAAGGGTTTATCAATATCTGGTCTGAGAAAGAGGAAATGTCCATGAATTAGTGAGGTAAAGAGGAAGAATGGATGTAAGAAATATTACAAAAGTAGCACTGAGGTGCTTGTCATTTTGTTATATATTATGCAGGAAAAGAAATGCCACAACAATGACTCTGAGGTTTTGAGCCTGGGTGGCTGGGAGGACCGTAGTGTCAGTAACAGAACAGAAAAGAATAGGAGGAGGGGACCACATGGTAGGAGCTGGGGAGGGAAGGAGATGATGATTAATTCAACTTGAAATATACAAATCTCTAGGACATTATGAACCTGCCTGAAATTAGCATGATTAAAGGTACCTCTGACGGTGTTTTGGTGAGGATGTGATTTCTAACTAAATTAGAAATCAGTAGCCTTTCGCATATAACCATATAACATATTTGATTAATCAAATATGAAATTTGAATTCATCCAACGTAAGAAGTCATCCTAGACTCTTCTTTTAAAAAATGACACAAATGGTGGTGGTATTTTAAAATTGGAAATAAATTTTAAAGAGAAAAATACATACATTTCAAAATTCTATCTGGATTAAAATGGATCTGTTTTAATCTATTTCTGCAAAGCTACTTATGGCAGTAAATAAAGGCATATGGCTCAGGTATAAAAACTATCTGACCCATTTTGGGTAGTAACTACACATTAGATCAGTGACTTAAACATTATCATTTGTATAAGCTATCAACTGGCTAGACCCACAAATACTACATTTTAAAAGAGGAGTCAAATATGGCTTAAAATTATCAGAGAAATATTTGTTTTAACTCTCACGTACATTTCTAGAAATGTAGTAGCAATCTTTTATTTGCAAACAGATATTGACAAAATGTTGTTTACCTTATATGACATAATTATCAAAGAACATTCCAACTTTTGCTGACTTTTTTAATGTCAGTCAGTATGTCTCAAATGGTTTGCTTCTTTCACCACTGTCTATTTTTAAAGTCCCTTGCTAGAGGTGAATGGATATATCTCGGGTTTGTAGGAACCAGTCTTATCAAATTATGCCACTGGTTCTTCTCTTCAACAGCTCTCTTGCTACCTAGAAACCTTTATTTCCTTTTCTGCCTTTACACAGAGGTACATCTTTAACTGTAAATTCTTTGGGTAGCCCGCTTGTCACCAAGTCTGTTGACTGATAGCAATTAAGCCACAGAAACAGTCAGTCTGTGAGGAGGATACAGCCTGCGCAATCATAGAAGTCTGGAGAAAGGGCTCAACAAGGAATGGCAGGTAAGTCCCCAAGCCCTGTATTTTAAGTCATCGTTCAAATGAAGGGAACTCTTGAATAATAAATCTATGCTTTTTTTATTCCTAGGAAGATAGAGAAATGCAGTATTAAACGTATCTTAAATTATTTTGTTCTTAACTATATTTTCATTGAAATACATTTGACTATACTTTTAGGTAGCCTAATCCTCTTAGAAAGCGTTTTCAGAAAAGCAGAATTCTTATTTGATAGAGCTGTTAAACAACCCTCTTTCATCCTGAAGTGGTTAATTTTTTTTCAATATTTTAAGCATTTTACTGTCATGACATATGGGAGCTTTTCTCCCTATCAAGGATATAGGCGTAAGAAAATGCATTTCAAATATTAAAACAAAGGTCACAGAACATTCTGAGGAGATGACTGTCTTCCAATGTAGAAGGTGACATTGTTTATATATTTAATAAAACTGTAACAATGACAACCTTCTTGCTTTATAGTTAGAAAATCAACGATGCCCCATGCATGCAAGACAGAGGAAAATATGTTGTTTTGTCCCAGAAGCCTTACTGCCTCACCTATTCAGCACAGTCTACCAAAAAGGGCTTTAACCTTCTCGCTGCTCAGATGTGGCCCTGGGTTGGGGACTGATCTTCAAGGCCCAGGTGATCACTTGGCCACAGTTCTCCTTCATATGGAGGAAGGGAAAGAACCAGTGTGTTTCAGTGACTTTATATAATGCACAGACTCAGGTGGAACAGCTTGGACTTTTGTGAACAGAATGAAAGGGCCTAGCAGTGGGAAGAATTTGGGCTCCATTTAGGGAAAGTGCCCCAATAAAAGAATTGTGAGACCCTGGTACATATTACAAAAGAGTCAGTGGAATCCCATTATCTGGTGATTTTAATGAATAAAATACAACAATTTTTGTAGGATAATTGATCTGAAGTGCTGCCCAGATGCTGAGGAATGAATAAATCCACCTTCACACTATTTTCAGCCCCTTCAATTCTATGATTTGTGCATTATATTATTTAGAATAAATCATAAAGAACTAAATACGCTTTTTTCTATGTTTGGCACTAACCATCTTTGTGTGTTAATGTGGTACCTGCCAATTACTTGCATTAATGTAAATGGCTAAAATATACAAATTATGAACATACTGCTACATTTAACAGATTAAAAGAAAACCTGTGAAGATTTCAAGAGTGTATTAAATGCATAAAAACCATTTCCTTGATCTCGAATTTGTAGGCTAGTTTTTTAACCCAAAAAGTGTGTGGTCTTAGAGCCCTGAATGTGTTCTGAGTATAGCAAAAGAAATTTAACACATATGGATAAACATGTGATCTCCAGGCTACATGCTTTGGGAAGCACCATCACAATTAATCCTCATAGTAATCTAGCCCATGGGTCAGCAAACTTTATCTGTAAAGGCATAGACAGTAAACATTTTAGGTTTTATTAGACTTAAGATCCCCGTACAAACTACTTAACTATGCCATTGTAGCTTTGTAATATATAAATGAATGGGCAAGGCTGTATTCCAATAAAACTTTATTTACTCAAATAAGCAGCAAGCCCCATTTGGCCTACCAGTAGTAATTTGCCAATTCTTGATCTAGTGATAGGTATCATTACTGCCGTGTATGGATAATAGAAGGGAAACCCAGAGGGGTTGTTTTAGTTATTCAGGGTCTCACAAGTAAATGAGTTCTGGGTTCAGTTTAGTACCAGTCAAATTTACTTGAAACCATGTTGATTAATAAACTATGATAGCATTGTTTTGTGACTTTTTTTGCATTAAGTAATAATCTATTCCAATAACGTTTAGATATTATTTCATTTTCTCTCGTTATTTATAAATATATTCAAATATTTTAATCAGTTACTCTGAGAACTTTAGCTAGCAAAAAATCTGAAAATGTTTGTATTTTTAAAATAAACTCAAGGGATACATGTGCAGGTTTGTTACATGGATATTGCATAATGGTAAGGTTTGGACTTCTAGTGTGCCCATCACCTAAATAGTGAACATTATACCCAATGTTGACTGGGTGATGTTTCAACTCTCACCACCCTCCTATGGGTGATGTTTCAACTCTCACCACCCTCCTACCGTCCCCAGTTTTAGAGTCCCTGCTGTCTGTTATTTCCCTGTGTATGTTCATGTGGTATTGTTTAGCTCCCACTTAGAAGTGAGAATATGTGGTATTTGATTTTCTGTTTTTGAGTTATTTCACTTAGGATAATTGCTTCCAACTCCATCCATGTTGCTGCAAAAGACATGATTTTATTGGTTTTTATGGCGGTGTAGTATCCCATGGTGGATATATACCACCATTTTCTTTATACAATCATCCATTGATGTACTTAGGTTGGTTGCATACTTCGCTATTGTGAATAGTGCTGTAATAAACATACAAATGCAGGGGTCTTTTTGACATAACAGTTTATATTCCTTTAGGTAGATATCCAGTAGTGAGATTTCTGGGTTGAATGGTAGTTCCATTTTTAAATATTTGAGAAATTTCCATACTACTTTCCATAAAGGTTGTACTAATTTACCTTCCCACGAGCAGTGGATAAGCATTCCCTTTCCTTCACATCCTCGCCAGCACCCTTTTTTGTTTTATATATATTTTTTTTTACTTTTTGATAGTAGCCATTCTGACAAGTGTGAATGGTATCTCATTGTGGTTTCTGATTTGCATTTCTCTGATGATTAGTGATGTTGAGCATATTGACTTTTCTTTCTCTTGCCTGTTTGCTCTAAGACTTCCAACACTATGTTGAATAACAGTGACGAAGGTAGACAACCTTGTCTTATTCCACTTCTTAGGGAGAAGGCTTTCAAGTTTTCCCTATTCACTATAATCTTGGCTGTGGATTTGTCATAGATAGCTTTTATTACTTTGAGATAAGTTCATTAGAAGCATGGTTTGTAAGGGTTTTTTATTATAAAGAGATATTGGATTTTATCAAATGCTTTTTCTCCATCTATTGAGATGATCATATGGCTTTTGTTTTAATTCTGTTTATGTGATGAATCACACTTATTGATCTGCATATGTTAAATCATCCTTCCATCCCTGGAACAAAACTCACTTGATCATGATGTGGCATCTTTTGATATGCTATTGGATTTGGTTTGGTAGTATTTTGTTGAGGACTTTTGTATCTATGTTCACCAAGGATATTGGCCCATTATCTTTTTTTGCTGTGTCCTTGCCTGATTTTGGAATCAGGGTAATACCAGTTTCATAGAATGACTTAGAAAGGAATCCCTCCTCCTGAATTTTTTGGAGTAGTTTCAGCAAGATTGATACCAGCTTTTCTGTGTGGTCTGGTAAAATTTCGCTATTAATTCATCTGGTCCTGGGACTTTGGGAGGTATCTGTTTTTATTACTGATTCAATTTCATTATTCATCATTGATATGTTTAGGATTTCTATTTTTTCCTGGCTCAGTTTTGGAAGGTTGTATGTTTTCAAGAATTTATCCATCTCCTCTATGTTTTCTAGTTTGTGCCTATAGAGATACTCATAGCAGTCTGTAATGAACTTTTGTATCTCTGTGGAATCAGTTGTAATGCTATCTTTATCATTTCTGATGGTGTTTATTTGAATTTTCTTTCTTTTTTCTTGGCTAGTCTAGCTTGCATTTTATCAATTTTGTTAATCTTATCAAAGAAGCAACATTTTGTTTACTTAATCCTTTGTATAAATTTTGGTCTCAATCTCTCTAATCTTTTTTTATTTCTTCAGTTAGCTTTGGTTTTCATTTCTTCTTGTTTTCCTAGCTCCTTGAGATGTGACATGCAGGTTGTTAATTTGAGATCTTTCTCTCTTTTTATGTAGGCATTTAATGTTGTAAGCATTCCACTTAGCACTAATTTTGCTGTATCCCAGAGGCTTTGATATGTTGTGTCTCTATTTTCATTGGTTTCAAATGTTTTAAATATCTGCCTTAATTTTAGCATTTTCCTTAAGATAAGTCAGCAGCAAGTTGTTTAATCTCCATTTTCTGTATAGTTTTGAGCATTCTTCTTGGTATTGATTTCTAATTTTATTCCACTGTGGTCTGAGAAGATATTTGATATGATTTCATTTTTTAATGTATTGTGTCTTTCTTTATGTACAAGCATATGGTCTATTCTGCAGAATGTTCCATGTGCAGATGAGAAAAATGTAAATCCTGCAGTTGTTAAGTAGATTGTTTTGTAAATGTCTAGTAGGCCATTTGGTCTCAAATCCAGTTTAAATACAGACTTTCTTCATAATTTTTGGCCTTTCTAATTCTTTCATTTTCTGCCTCAATTATCTGTCTAGTGCTGTCAGTGAAGTGTTGAAGTCCCCCACACACACCGTTACTGTCTTCCTATCTCTTTTCTTAGGTCTGGTAATATTTTTTTATATAAATGTGGGTGCTCCCGCGTTGGGTATATATACACTTAATTATATCTTCTTATTGAATAAACCTTTATCATTATATAAAGATATTCTATGTCTTTTTTTAACTATTTTGATTTAAAGTGTGTTTTGTCTGATATTACTGTAGCTACTCCTGCTCATTTCTCTTTTCTGTTTTTGTGGGGTTTTTTTTTTATCGTTTTACCTTGTGTCTGTGGGTGTCTTTACACAGTAGGTGGGTCTCTTGACTAGTGAATTATTGGAACTTGTATTTTTATCCAGTTTGCCAGTCTATATCTTTTGAGCAGGGCATTTAGGTCATTTATGTTCAAAGTCAGTATTGATACATGAGGTTGTGTTCCTGTCATAATGCTACCAAGTTGCTTTGTAGTCTTAATTGTGTAATTACTTTTTTAAATCTCTGAGCGTTTTACTTACATGTGCTATTATGATGGTGAGTATCATTCTTTTGGTTTTATGTTTAGAACTCCTTTGAACATTTCTTGTAGGGCCAGTCTAGTGGTGATGATTTCCCTTAGTGTTTACTTCTCTGAGGAAGACTTTATTTCTCTTTCACTTATGAAGCTTAGTATAGCAGGATACAAAATTCTTGGCTGGCAGGTCTTTTATTTAAGCAGACTGAAAATATGACCCCAGTTCCTTCTGGCTTGTAAGATTTCTGCTGAGAAGTTTGCTGTTAGTCTAATGTGATTTCCTTTACAGGTGACTTGATACTTCTTACTAGCTGCTTTTAGAATGTGTTCATTTACATTGACTTTAGTTACTCTGATAACTACATGCTTTGTTGAAATTCATCTTGCAGAGAATCTCTCAGGCATTCCTTGAGTTTCTGAGATCTGGATGTCTAGCTAGACCTGGGAAGTTTTCCCAAATTATTCCATCACATATGTTTTTCAAGCTTTTTACTTTCTCTTCTTCTCCCTCATAATGCCTGTATCTCATAGGTTTGGTTGCTTTACATAATGCATATTTCTTGAAAGTTTTGTTCATATTTTATAAATTATTTTTCTTTATTTTTGCCTGACTAGGTTAATTTGAAGGACTTGTCTTCAGCTCTGAGATTCTTTCTTCCATTTGGTCTAGTCTATTGTTAAAACTTTCAACTATGCTTTATAATTCCTTCCATAAATTCTTCATCTCTAGAAGTTCTATTTGGTTTTATTTTTAAAAATTAATATTTTTAGTAAGTTTTCATTCATATATTGAATTGTTTTTCTGATTTCTTTGTGTTGGCTTTCAACTTTCTCTTGGGTCACATTGAGCTTCTTTACAATCTATATTTTGAATTATTTACATGCCATTTCAGAATTTTCATTTTGGTTAGGATCCATTGCTAGAAAGCTAGTGTGATCCATTTTCAGTGTTGAATACTTTTTGTATTGCCAGAGTTCTTACACTGTATTCTTTTCATCTGGTGGAGATATCACTTCTTGTTTTTGAGTTTGCTTAGTTTGAATGAGAACTTTTAATTATTTAGTCCTTTTCCCTCGAGGATGTGACTTTAATGTTTGTTGTGTATAATGATTTCACTTGGATTCTGGGTGCTTTCAAGTGTCCAAGACTCTGTACTACTTCCTTGATTATAGATGGTTTTTGGGCAATGACTTCTCAAATACTGATTGTTTTAGCAATATATTGGGCATGTGAGCCAACTCACTATCTTCTGAGAGGCTGGGAGTGAGGAGGTCTCAGGAAGCTTATTTCATTCCCCCAGAATCATGCCCTTCTGTCAGTAGGTTTTTTTTGTTTGGTGATGCAGTTTAGTCTCCAGTAGGTAGCATTTACAAGTAAGAACCGGCTCATTCTTAGATATCTGATGATGAGGAAAGCACCTGCCTTAATGAAGGTGGCAGCAGGAGCTCATCATGAAATGTGTCTAGGTCTCCGCAAAAGACAAGAAAACCCGGTAGGGATTTGCACTGGCCCTTTGTTCTGGGTAGACAGGAACACGTTCCACTTCTCTCTCACCCCTCTGTCCCAGGGATCATGACCTTTAGTTTAGATAGACACTGTCCTTTATCTCTAGGCTATAATGTAACTGGAGTCCGCAGAAAATGCCTGTCTCATGGCTAATGCCTAAACAGCCTTGGGGAAGAACCTCCTCTAAGCCCCAAACAGACAGCCCTAAGGCTGGTTCCTACTCTGCTACTGGAACACTGCCAGTCTGCATAGGAAGAGGGAAATGAGCCCCACCTTTCACGCAAGGCTGTGCTGGTGGGCACATGTTATTTGGGGTGCAACTGTCCCAAATAGCACTGGAAAGGCTGTCTCCAAGGGTACCTGTGTCAACCTGTAGCAGGAAAAGTCATGGTTGCATCAGCAGCAGTGGACAAGGGCAGAAGACCCTCTCTTCAGCTCTGTTCCTGGCTGCCAGTGCCACCTCTTCACTGAAGTGAAACAATACTTCTCACTTCAGAGATCAGCATTGCACCTGCATCTATGCGGCCCCAGGTTTACTTATTACCTTCTGATCACAAGCAGCATGCTCTTGAGTAGAGGAGGATGTGCAGTCTGGTTTCCTTCATCCCAAGGAGTGCTTTGGTGAGCTGTAATTCCCCTTGCTCTAGGGGCAGCTCATGCTAAGGGTTAGATCTCCAGGGATCCTACAGTTCCCCAGGGTCCCACAGTCAGATCGGGTTCTGGGAAATGTTTGCAGGGGATCTAGTGATATAGAGACACAAGAGCCAAGATTCCCTGAGCAGGATAGTAGCCCACAACAGGTGCACAACCACTATCTCACCTGCCACCCCAGTTCAGGTTTGAGGGAAGAATGAAAGAACCTTCAACAGCTGGCCACCTGGTGCTATCTCCTCCAGAAGTTCCAAAATTGCTGTGTACAGCAGTCCATGTGAGTGCAGAGAGTTTCTCTGACAACTCGGCAGTTGGCAATCTGTTGCAGAGGTAAGGGAGCAAAGAAACACCCCACCTACCTTTTTCATGGGACTCCAAATTCCTCAGGGTCAATCTCTGCCAGGCTCTTGGGGCCTTCTTTTTCTGGGTCCAAGCCTCTTCCCATGGGTTCTCTAACAGGTACCAACCCTCTTCTCTCAGCTTTTCACTCAGACAATGATCATTCACCTGTAACTTTGGATCTTCTTTCTGAGGATAACTGGCATCTGGCATCTCTAGTCAGCCATTTACAATGACCAGTTTATTGTAAAGGATATTACAAAGGATACCAATGAAGAGATACATAGAGTGAAGGTGGGGGAAGGGACACAGAGCTTCCATGCCCTCCCTGGGTGCACCACCCTCCAGGAACCTCTATGTGATTCTAGCATAGAAAATTAAATAATATAATTCTTCACAAGAATTTAAGTAATAACACCTAATATTCTTCATAAGAATATTAAGTAATATAATCCTTCATAAGTAGTATAATTCTGGTCACAAGCAGGATGCTTGTGAGCGTGTGTTATCTGGTTTCTAACAGGCTATTCTGCAAGTCCTAGATAGGGATTTGCTGCTAACTTTACACACATCTTCTTCTGTAGGGATCCTCCCTGCCCACAGCTATACTGGGTATGTTGTGGTCTCTGTGATCCTGCCCCTTGCAATAGCTTTGAACAAAGGGTGGGAACTTGACCTATCTGTATAGTTTCTGACAATTTATGGCTTACATGATCTGGTGTGTATTGGAATGGATCCAGTGGTTTCTTTTCTTGAAAACTTGGGTCATCAAGAAACACAGGAAATCTTGGTTGAAAAGAGTTACTAGAATTACCCTGATTTGATTAAATGAATGTATCAAATTATCATGTGGACCCTGAAAGTATCAATTTTTTTAAGAGTTACTAGAGCTGGAAGGTTATGGGTGAAGATTATCTGGGGCCCTAGAATAAGCATCAATAGAAGAATAGGGAGAGAAAGCAGGGGAAGAAAGAGAGACAACCCCTAATAAATAGAGAAACATTGATTACTACATTTTCAGTTTCTGATTTCATTTCTTGTGAAGTCCATGTGCTTTGTTTGAGTGGATGAATATCTGTGTTGTATCATTAAAATAAATCCCATCCGTTTAACTGTAGCTTGAGTGGGACTCTATTTCTTGGCTCAAAAGGGCCTTGACGAGCCAATAAAGTCATGAGGTTTTTATTTTTTTATCCAATTGAATAAAATGGTCTCCATCCCCCTCTGAAGGTTTGGGAGTTGGAATATCAAAGTCCAAACTGGGGCTCTTTAAGTTTTTCTTTAGAAACTACATTTGCCCAAGACTAATAAAGATATACCAAGAATGAGGCTTATGGCCTTTCTAAGTATGTTTGTTGTTTCTCCCTCTTTTCAAGTTATTTAAATCTAGAGAGGAAAATATATGGATTATAAGGAAGAGGTGAGAAGGTCAGTAGTGAGCTCTTTGGTGCTGGCTCATGCTTCTCCAGTCCTCTTAATGATAATGTAGTTATGACACAAAAACAGAACCGAGGTCTGGCGTAATGTTCCCCGCTATTGGCCACAATGCCCAGAACAGGGAATTCTGTCCTGCCATGGGCAACTTCCACTTCACTTCTCCAAGCCAACTTACTTGACAGATATTTTTATTTGGTACTATACATCATTTTTTCTAGTCAGTGTCTTCACTAGCAATATAGGTTTACACAATATTTTGCACAATGCTTATCTCCCATTAGCTGAATTAAGATGTAAATGCACTGTATCTGATTCAAATAAGTGTGGCATTTGTGATGCACCAAGCCAGGTCTGCTTGGTCCACCTGATTTCAAGGCCACTGTAGTAGACAGTTCTGTCTTCTTGCAAATGTCCCACAAGAAGCGTATGCCAAAGCTCTCTCCATTTTGCTTCCTCTGAAGCCATGAGTGGCAGGAAGAGCAAGGTGGCAGATAGATAGGCACAACATAGAATTATAGGTGGGTTGATGTCCCCCAGACCAACCTTCAACCAAAGGGGAATGAGGTTCAGAAAAGAAATATCCAAATGCTTCCTGTCCTCCGGTGAGTCAATTATGAGTTCCATTCTTACGCAATTCTTCAGAATCTTCCCAGGGAGACTGAGTGCTAGCTTCCTACTGTGGCTCCCACTTACTGGTGTTTCCTCTGGTTTTTCTCTGCTTCCTGTCTTGCTCTTCTCACTCCCCCTCTTCTGTATCCTGGTATCACTTCCTAAATAAACGACCAGCATTCAAAGTCTAGTCTTAGGGTCTAGAATCTGCTTTTAGGGAGCCCAAACTGACACAATGACCAACATAATTTTTACATACAGCACATTCATAAATAGTGTCTGCTTTCTGGATCTCAAAGAACATCATTGTAAGCTTTTCATGGTGGTAACCACAAATCTCTCCCTCTCAGAGGGTCATGCCAATCATTTTTTCATGGACATTACTAGATTTTACTGGCTTAAGGAAACCGTTTCTCTAATGTGTTTTTCACAAGGTACTTACTGATTCAATCCTGCATCTACCCCACATGGTCCAAATTACCTCTCCCATGTTTTTTGTCTTGCAGCAGTGTTTCTGTGATTGATCAACTGGTTTGTGAGGAAGATTAATTAATATCATGAATACAATATTTTTGATAGGAAGTCTGACTTTCCCCACTTTGCTCAGATGTCATAGAATATTTGAGCTGGGAGGATGCTTGAACCCAGCCCCGCTCACACTCTGATTTTTACATTGAGGAAACTAAGGCCCAGTGGAGTTAAGTAACACTTCCAAGGCTATAATTCACAGCAGAGATAAAATTAGAATTTAAACCAATTGGTTTTCAGTACAAGGGTCTCAGCTCACAGCTTTCAAAGCTAAATATAATGTTTGACTGTTTCCTTTTCATATTTTTTTACAAATGTTACCTATAAAACTACAGGTTCTGACACGCTTCTGTACTATTCTTATGTTGGAATAGAATCAGGTGGCACAGAAGCTATTGTTACAGCCCCAGAATAGTTTCTGGCATTTTCAGTGGCACAATTGGAGTTTGAGTCAGAGACGTTCTAGTCAACATATTGTATAGGGCAAGAGGCTAGGTTGCCATTGATCCCACCCCTGGGAACCTTCAGAGGATCCTATGCTAGAGAAGTACCCACCTCCTACATGGAGACTGTAGAATTAGGCACGTTAACAATCAAAACTCTCCAAGAATATCTCTGCATCAAATCAATCCAAGCATTAGCAAAGCAGCCAGAAACGTTTTCTTGGAGGCTTCTCCTTGACTCTCACTTATTTTCTCACTAACTGCTGGCCCTGCTTTTTTGCCCTGGATCCAACTCCATTATCAAAGACGCCAAAGCAAGCTCTGCAATTGGATTGTCTGAAAATGAACAACACACAGATAGTGAGGAACAGATATTGTAACACCCTGCAGTGCCTGTTAAATTCACACACCGAGAGAACTTGAAACCATCCAGAAGACAGAAGAAAATGGTGTCTCCCAGAAGAAATAACAGACTTGACAGGTAACACTGAAGAGAGATTTCCCGGCAAGGCAGACTGAGGGGAGTGACCTTTTGAGAACCTTCCCAAAACTTAATGATGTTAAATAATCAGCCTTTTTGCTAAGACATGAATTTGAATCCCGTATACTGAGAGGGTGAAGTTTGGGTACAAGTCACATTAGCATAGTACCAGAGCACCCAGGGAGAATCTGTCTCCTGTCAACCATCTTACTAGGCCTTTCTTTAATCCTTATTTCTCTTTGTAACAATGGTCATTTGTCTGTGGTCACAGAGAGGTAAATCCCACAGGGTTTCATTCCCATTTTGTGGCACTGCCAATTAAAGGCACCACTTAAGCACCTCTGAGTTGGCACAATGCTCCTGGCTTTTTAATATCTTTGCACCCAACATCTGCAAGTATTTACGATTTTTTGTTTGTTTTTGCAGACTTTAGTAACCCTGATTCTAGAACTTCATCCTAATTTAGCAAGGCCTACCTTTTTTATTTTAATCCCTGCCTTAATTTGGGTTTCCCCAGAAGCCAATGCTGAATCAGGATTTTTCAAACTCAGCACTGTTGACGTGTGGGACTGGTATATTAGTCCATTTTACTCTGCTGATAAAGACATATCCCGAGACTGGGCAGTTTATTAAAAAAAAAAGAGAGAGGCTTAATTTGACTTGCAGTTCTACGTGGCTGGGGAAACCTCACAATCATGGTGGAAGACAAGGAGGAGCAAGTCCCATCTTACATGGCAGCAGGCAAAGAGAGAATGAGGAAGATGCAAAAGTGAAAACTCCTGGCAAAACCATCAGATCTTGTGAGACTTATTCACTACCACAAGAACAGCGTAAGGGAACCACCCCCATGATTCAATTGTCTCCCACTGGGTCCCTCCCACAACACATGGGAATCATGGGATTACAATTCAAGATGATATTTGAGTGTGGACACTGAGCCAGACCATATCAGCTGGGTAAGCCTTTCATGTAGCAGGCTGCTGTCCTGTGCATTGCAGGTGCTGAGCAGCATCCTGGCCTCTTCCCACTAGACCCACTCCTGTAACAACCAAAAATGTCTCCTGACATTGCCTAATATGCTCTGGAGGGAAACCCTTTGCTCTAAGTCAAGGATTCAAGGGCAGATATAGTTTAAATGGAAAATTATTGAGAGAACAGTGGCACAGGAATGGAAAAATGCCTTAGACAGGGTTCTCCAAAGAAGCAGAAAATATACATATATATATATATATATATATATATATATATATATATATATGTATGTATACACACACACACACACACACACACACATATGCAGAGAGAAAGAGAGGTTTATTTTAAGGATTTGCCTCACGCAATTGGGGAGATGCAAATCTAAACTCTTCAGGACAGACTGGCATGCTGGAGGCCCAGAGAAGAATTGAAAGTGCATTTCAAGTCTGAAGGCAGCCTGCTGGCAGAATTTCTTCCTCTTCAGGGCAGAAGAGTCTTTTTCTATTAAGGCTTTCAACTGATTGGATGAGGCCCACCCACATTCAGAAAGGTAATCTGCTTTGCCCAAAGTCTGCTAATTCAAATGCCAGTCTCATATAAATGATACTTTCATGTCAACATCAAGACTAGTGTTTGACAAAATATCTGGGTACCATGACCTAGCCAAGTTGATACAAAAATTAACCATCACAAAAAAAGGAAAGGAAAAAGCCAATGAAGGTGCATCAGTAAGCAAGTTCTAATGGAAATAAGAGCACAGTTCCACTAGGAACTTGGGAAATTGTATAAAACACATGTTTCACAGTTATCCATCCCATGTAAGTAGTGAGGGAACTGGAATATTTGTACACCAGTTACTGTCAGCCACTGACTAACCAAGAGGGTTCAATTCTCTGACATGCCATGTCTGCTGCATTCTCAAAAAAAGCAGGTTCCAGCAGCTTCATTGAAACCTGTCAGGCAAAGAGGTGCTGGTGCTGGCAGTTGGAATTCAGATTGACATGGAAACATGCCCATGCCAAAGGACTACGGGCAAGGTGGTGACAGCATGCGCTATAGTTTGTGTGAAATCAGTCGCTAATTGGTGCCACCTCTGTCTGGCACTAGATCCTCCGCTCTCCATGCCCCCAAATATTATTTTTTCAAATGTGGTAGAATACATATAACATTCATCATCTTAACCATTTTAAAGTGTGTAGTTGGCTAGAGGCAGTGGCTCACACCTGTCGATCCCAGCACTTTTGGAGGTTGAGGTGTGCGGAACACTTGAGGTCAAGAGTTCAAAGGAGACAAGCCTGGCCAACATGGCGAAATCTACTAAAAATACAAAAAATTAGCCAGATGTAGTGGTACATGCCTGTAATGCCAGCTACTTGTGAGGCTGAGACACGAGAATCATTTGAACACAGAAGGCAGAAATTGCAGTAAGCCGAGATCGCCCTATGACACTCCAGCCTGAGTGACGGAGGGAGACTCTCTCAATTAATCAATTAATTAATTTAATTAAAGCCTATGGGTCAATGGCATTAATTACCTTCACACTGTTGTGTCACCACCACCACCACTCAATGACAGAACTCTTGTCATCTTGCAGAACTGAAACTCTGTACCCATTAAACACTAACTCTCCCTTCCTCACTCCTCTCAGCCCTGGCAACCTCAATGCTAGTTTCTGTCTCTATGAATTTTACTGCTCTAGGAACCTCATATAAGTGAGATCATAAAACTTCATCCTTTTGTGGTTGGCTTTTGTGACTGTCTTTCAGCAAAATCTAAATTCATGTAGCATAATGTCAGCAAGATTCATTCTTGGTAGCATGTGTCAGAATTTTCTTCCTTTTAAAGTCTGAGTAATATTCTGCTGTATGTATATACCATACTTTGTTTATCCTTTGATTTGTTGATAGACACTTAGGTTGCTGCCACCTTTTGCTATTGTAAACAATGCTGCTGTGAACAGGAGTGTATACACGTATCTCTTGAAGTCCCTGCTTTGACTTATTTTGGGTATATACCCAGATGTAGAATTGCTGAATTGATTGTCTTTTGAGTTCCATACATAACAAGTAACAGTGTGCAAAATAACAGGGTGAAAGATAAGCATTCTGGGAAAGTCTGGGGTCATCCATCTCCATGACCCCAGTCAAACTTGAGCTTCTGTGAGTATGAAACACATCTATGGATTGTATATAATCACTGCGGTTTTATGTTCTAAAAACAGTTTTATTTGCCTCTTCCTTTGCCTTCTGATGAAGAGCTTTGTTTATGAAAGTCCCATCTTCTGAAGTTCTTGAAAGATCTCAAGTGAGTTGTCCTCAGAAGTGATGACAAAAACATTGCCTGGCAAAGCCTGTGATTGACAACATCTTTTTTTAGTTACCTGAGCTCTATGCCTTCATTCTCTCACACTTTCCATTTTCCCTTTGTTTCCCCGAGTTTTGCAGCAAACTGCTGTTTAGCAAAGAGAAGCCAAATTCACACTTAGGCCAAACCCTGGTTACAGTCTATTTCTTTTTGTTGTTGGTACCAGCATCACACCCCACCTGGCCAGACCTGCCAAGTTTTTTGGATTTCCTAGAGGAAGTTTTTATTCTGTCTGCTTGTCTGCACTTGTATACAAAACCTGTAATTATATAATAGGTGAACTTACTGTTGAGCTATTGTGCTTTCTTTTCTTTTTTTAAACCAGCTGAATTGGTCCTTTTTTATATTTTGAGCCTATTGTTACCTGTAAAATTGTTACAGTTTCCTTCCCCCTGGCTTCTAATACTTTAGCCTTTATGCCAGCAACTAAATATTTATGTAAAAAAATCATTCAAAAATTGTCTTTCTGCAAAATATAAAAACTTTTATGTTTCTAGTTATAATTTGAATGTTTTAATGTTATAACTACACATGACTTAATTAAATAAATTTTGTTCTCAAAATGTTATCCTATTTTTAGATAAAAAAGATCACCTATGAAAGTCATCAAAAATTAAGTACGCATATTTAATTATTGCACTTAAAATCTGTGTCTTCTAATATATGAAGTTCCTAATCTACCCTTAACTAAGGATACGTTTTATGGACTTTTTGAATAGTTATACAAAATATATGAAATTTAAAGTATAATGAATGCTTGATAAAATTGTGGGTTGATGGAAAAGCTGACATTTTTAAGGGAACAGAGAGAACAGTATGTCATGATCTATTTTGTGACACCATGAATTCTGTTCTTCAGTGCAGTGGTCCTTTCTTTAAACTTGTTAATTTCATCTATCCTAACATGAAACTCTTCATTTCTGTGGGCTCTGTTTTTTCCAAGATCTATGGAACATTTTGTCACAGAACTACCCTTATATTCCTTTTATTCTCTTCACCTGAATGGAAAGCTTGAAGAGAGATGGGTGATATTTGATTCTCTTCTGCTAGGTGACACCCAAGAGAAAATGAAAAGGTAATACTTAGAACACTGTCAGGAACCCTATCAGCCTCTCAAGGTATTGATTGTTGGTGTTGTTACTGTTATAGTTTTTGTTGGGATTGTAGTTCACCAAACCTAAACAGATTACCAGATTATTTTGAATTCGTGTTCTTGATGGCCATGTCTAAGGACTCCGTTTAAAGGAACAGTAGATAAAATATATCTGTAAGGGCTGAACATTAAGGTTTTATCTCTGAGATTGTGTCTTAGGAACAATAATCTAATCACTGCTCCCACTGTCATCCCTTTTACCAATACTGCTCTTCTCTAACCTGTGTGTTTCTCTGTAGCTGTTGCAGCATTCTTGTTGATGAGGTCAGGGATCATACTGTATTTCTCTATGATGGGGAATCATGAGGTATCTGACAAAAATGGAGCCTGTTGTTCCAAGACTCAGTACTCCATAAAGAAGGCAAATGTGGCTTTCCTCTGAGATGGCCAGCAGTCCTTTAGAGATGTCTTGATGCAAAGGCAGAAGCAGTTATTCAAGAGTAAAGGTACAGCCCTGATGCAAGGAGATTGATCCTTGAAAGAGGAGAATAGAATTTTACATTTTATTTGTCAGGTATGAATGCACAAACACTCTCCATATGATTCAGCAAATATGTGTATAGCCCTTTGCTGTAGTCAAACACACAGAAAACATAGCACTTGGTGGTAACAGGGATGCCAGTATTAAATATAATCAATGAATCCAAAGCTAATAATTTGAACCCAGTTTAATTCCTTACATATCTTCAAGCAGCTTACCTTCTTATTTGAGGATGAACATGAAAGAACAGTCATGGGCAATCAAAAGGACACTAACTGTCAGATCGAGTCTCAGCTCATTCAACCTGTACGACACCGCTGGTTGAACGTGATACTGTTGAAATATTTCCTTTTTAGCCATAGTGCCTTTCTTTTCAATTATTTTATCTGGAACCCTAGTATATATAAAGTTCTGGTTGAACTGAGGGCAGCATCCCAGAATCCAATCCACATAACCTCCTCCTTCTGTCTCCACCCACCTACTCATAACCTGCCTTAGACACTAGGATTCTGTGGAAAAATTTGAAAAAGGCTACAGTAGTTATACTTTCCAAAGACTCTTCTAACTCTGGACATCCAATGCCATTGAGGTATTTAAAATCCACTTAATCTAGGCTTTCACCCACCCACCGAAATGTCCTGTGTTGCATGCTGTCACTCTCAAAAGCAAAAGAAATCTGACACGGAACCATTAGGAGCAAGAGATATTTGTAAGAATAGTAATCTGTTCCCAGTGTTCCCAATCTGGAACAGAAAAGGAGAAGTTCTAGTGGGAAAAATATAGACCATTTAGGAAAACTTTCCACGTGGATCTCTGTGCCCTTCCTTTTGCAGGGCGTTTTGCTCCCAGATATCTCTTCTGTCTTTAATTCCTTGTTTTCCGCCACTAAATTCAGATCAACACAGAAAGAACTCTGGAGCTGCACAGGACAAAGAATCTACCTTTCAAGGCAAAGAAAGAGAAAAAGGGGAGAGTCATTATGTTTTTTTCTCCCTATCACATTAGCAACATAGAATAATACAGAACTAAGTGCCATCCTGAGTAAATAATATCCCTCCAGGCCACTAAGAGGAAAAATGCTCTCAGTAGACTTAATCTTCACCTCTCAGCTTCCATATGATTTTGTTTTGTCTTACTTTTAAGACACTTGACATTTGGTTTGAATGATAATTTAGGGATAAACTGGCCTTATTTTCCTATTATATTGCAAACTCCTTAAGGGTAGGAACTTTTTTATATACGGCTGTGACTCCTTTATAGGGCTAAAGATGTCACCAAGTATGCTGTGTCTATTCAAGTAATTCATAACTATTAATAATCTCACAATAACAGGGCAATGTGGATAAGGGGCAATGTCCCAGTGGAAAGAAAGCTGCTTCTCCTATGGAAATATTATATCTCCTATGGACATATTACATGGGAATTTTAGGGGCGAAGACTTGATTTTACAAACAACAGCCAGCTCTAGGAAAAATAATTTCACTCTTCCTCTCCTTATTTTGTGCCATCTTTTGTCAACCTGTTGATTATTCAGTTCCTGGGAACTTGTTAATACCCATCTAGCTGCTTTCTAAGCAGATACAATGTTCAGAGATATACCCAAGCTCACGTTTCATCAACAGGCGCCTCTCTCATGTCCTGTGCTCTTGTTCTGCTTGTTTTATTCCGTAAATAAGTGACAGGTTGGTTCTAAACTTAATGAGATTACGTAACTAAAGTTGAGATTTACCTATTTGTAACACTGCCTGTTAACATGAAAATGTTAAATTGCAACAATCAAGTGGTTAAGATGCAAGTATTTTCTACATGACATTAAGGAAACAAATGAAGAGACGACATATCAAGAGACAGAAGGATGGGACCAATTTTTTTAATGAGAAAGAGGTCAAGATAGTCTCTTGTTCCCCCACCTGCTCCTCACCACACTATAACCCAAGGGCATCTAAACATTTAGATACTGAAAAGTGGTCTCAAAGGAGCACTGAACTTATGAACCAGTTAGAAATCTTAGTATAGGTTATGTTCTCCCTGCCTGTCTTATAGCTTGACGACACTGTGATTTGGATCTAAAATAATTAATGCTATTCAGTGTCGTCCACACATAATTAGCCTCAAATTATAATGAATTAACATGGTTTGCCATGTTCATGAAGTGAAGTGATTCTATTACTATTTTTTCCTCTCACATACTTAGTATAAAAACGCTTTAAAAGCTTCATCCTATCAGGTGGGATGTTTTCTGGATTGTGAGCTTGCAATGAAGGAGAAAGTCAAGGATGGCTAGTTCATCTGACAGGCTGCATTACAAGGCAGAGTTCAAATGATCTCTGGGCCCTTTACTCTCTTAGGTGTTGCACCTGTTTGTTATCTCCTATTCCATGTCTGTTCCCAATGTGTACCTAGGGAAAAACTTAGTGTGATAAAGGTTTTAGGTAACTTTGAAAGAATATAAATCAGAGAGATTGATTTGTCCCCTTATTCTATATAATTAGGCACAGGCATATGTTATTAATGAAAGAATTTCAAATAGTAATTCTAAAAAACAGGCTTTAAAAAACATGTTTCTGATGTGGGGGAGGGGAAGAGGAAGAATATTCCAGAACAAGGATTTACCTTTTATTGTCTTACATATATACAGAACAGCTCCATGAAAAACCAAGACTTTGTAGGCAAAATGCTTGAGAATCCCCACTGTTCCCTGGCCTTTTCTATAGTTTTAGCCCTTAACATTAAATTCACTGCTCAACTCCTAGGGAACAAAATATCTGTATATTTATAGACATATATTTAAAGTCAGTTCCTTCTCTGTAACCTTGGATGTTTTTTCTTTTTTCTTTCTTTCTTTTTTTTTTTTTTTTTTTGCAGTCTTATTACCAACCATAAATTTGAAGTTGCAAACAGAGTATTTTCCATGAATGTTTCTCATGCATAAAAATCCATCTCAGATTCCAACCAAAACTATCCAAGAAATTAGTTTATTGATAAAACTCTTGTCTATGAATAGAGTTTTGAAAATAAAAATGTCTTTTTTCCCTCTTATTGAGGAAACAACCAATCCCTTTATTGTCATACTTCCTTAGAGTTTATTTTCCACTCTTTATTATGCATGCCTCCTTTATGTCATCGATACACAATCCATTATGTGCCTCTTATCATATTTGTTCCAACTATTGTCTCAAGATGATGTCAAAAGACATTAGATACCCGAGACTAACTTTGCAGGAGTGAATTAACGTTAGTGTTGAAGGAGCCTATAATCATATGACTAAATAGGCTTTCAGGAGGCCACACGGTATGCTGATGACAGAATCAAGAATGAAGTCTAGGAATTCTGACCATTTATCTTGTTCTCTGTCCACAAATGATACTTTCTATTGTTAGTATTGAGTAGAGGCTTGCTGAAAGCAGTCTATTTTCTGGTAACAGAAAGCATTCATGAAGGAGTTTTAAAAAGTAATCCAATGGAAATTGCTTTTGTGATTACAGAAAAGTTCTGAAAGAAAATAGTGTATGAGTACAATTACATATACAGTGCTATAAGATTATTGCAACTTGGAGAGTGCATTGAAACATTTCTTTGAAAAGCTTAACTGATTCAAAAGCTGCAAGGCCCTAGTCTATCTGATAATAAGATGATGTTTATGCCATGTGTGAAACTATTGCAGTGCAGGATAGGAGCTACGAGTATGGACTACAGAATAAGATAGAGTTCAAATAGTTTTTCCATCAACAATTAGCTCTTTGATCTTATATCAGTATTTATCATATCTGAGACCTCAGTTTTCATGTTTTTAAAGTAAGGGCATTAAGACTGGTTACTAGGTTTATGGTAAATATTAAATGAAATAATGCACCAAAAACACCAAGGACAGAATTTGGAGATGTCCATTGCAAGGGCAGTGTAGTTTTGAGATCTTCCTCAACTCCCGTGTAGAAACAACAGAGCAACTAGGCAGCAAAACCAGAATCCTACAGACAGTATTTGCAATAAGCCTAAGTCACAATGTATCAACACAAGCCCCAAAATGCAAGAAGATGAGGACAAAACAACAAAAACCACCAGGTCTGTCAATTATCTGTACAGGCATCTGTACAGCAACCAGGGGAGTTTCTGACAACCAAAATGACCAGGGAGACATTAACAAAAGATTTTTGTGAATATGTACATATGTACCTGTAGTTGCATAGGTACACACATGGCAGTGTGATTTGCTGCCTTCCTCCCCATCACCTATATCTGGCATTTCTCCTCATGCTGTCTCTCCCCAACTCCCCACCCCTCGCTGTCCCTCCCCTTTTTCCCCCCCGACAGACCCCAGTGTGTGATGCTCCCCTCCCTGTGTCTATGTTTTGTTTAAAAAATATGTAAGAGATACAAGATAGCTAAAATGATATGCTGTAACAATGTAGACATAGTATAATTAAAGAAATGGAAGAATGGGAGAGTTTTTGCAAAAAGCTACTTACCCTATTCTGTAATTACACTTGGTGGTGGTAGTATTAGTATTGTTCTTCTGTGAGAGTGGCATTTGTAATGTGGGATAAAGCAAATGAGAAATTATGGAATATTCCAATTCTATCATTCCCATGTCCTTGAGAACAGAATTAAGATTCCAGGATTCTCTGCATGTAGGAAGTAATACACCAGAAGTTAAGAAAGACTATAGCCCTAGATTAAAAATGGAAAACATCAGTATGAACTCATGAGGCATTCTGTCTTTTTCTTTTTTTGTCCCAAACCTCAGCATCATTTAATGTATCCAGATAACAAACTTGCACATGTACCCCATTAAAATAAAAGTTGAAAACAAAACCTCTACTTTCTATGTTTATTACCATTTTATATATGAGGAGCCTGAAGCCTATAGATTATTTAATTTTCCAAAGGTCGTATAGGTAGTAAATTGTGGCACTAAATATTATACCCATGTGATCTAACTCTCCAGTTGAGTTCTTGTTCCTAATTCCAAATACTAGTGCCTTGCTGCCATAGCCTGTCTCTGAAAGTCCACAGGACTGACCATCAGGTGCTTTTTTAATATGATGAAAGTATAATTTATTAATCAGCACAAAACAGCCTTAAGATGTTAATGCAATGTTTTATATGTATAAAACATATTTAAGTATACTCATTCTCTTTCTCTCTATACATAGAGAGTATATATTTAATATTTTAATACTTAAGTATAATATTTAAATATATAATAACTCATATAGAATGAATTATATATTTAAGGATAATATATACTATAAATATTATGTATTGTCATATACTATTTTAATATTCTATATGTGTACATCTGTATGTATAAATAGAATATATTTTCTAGCTCTACTGGAAAGATCTCTGAACAATGAGTAGCAATATGGTCCTGAAATACTATATTCTGTGAAAAGAAGGCACTGCTTCTTGGAGAAACATGGCTGATATTAGTATTTTCTGCAAAATGTATTTTTTTCAGTATGGTTTTCTCTGTATCTCTATATATACACATTTATGTATTTTTTTTAATTTCTGAGACAGAGTCTCACTTCATCACCCAGACTGGAGTGCAGTAGTGCAATCACTGTTCACTGCAGCCTCAACCTCCCAGGCTCAAGTGACCCTCCTGCTCCAGTCTCCGAGTAGCTGGGTCTGTAGGCACACGCCACCAGACTTAGCTAATTTTTGACTTTTTTGTAGATACAGAGTCTCACCATACTGCCCAGACTGGTCTCAAAATCTTGGCTTCCAGGGATCCTCCTGCTTCAGCCTCCCATTTTGGGCATCAGCCACTGTGCCTGACATGGTCTTGTAACTTTTAATATTTTTTATAAAATTGCCTTTAATCGTCCTCAAAGTTGCATTTGGGGATTAATGAATTCATTGATTCCTCCATAAAATTAAAAGTAAACTTAGAACAAGAATAAATATATTATTTACTTTTTGACAGTCATACTTGCTGAGTTCAATTAGTAATGAAAACAAAATAAATGAAAATTTTAAAATTATAATTAAAAATTTACAAAACTGAATTACGGCATGTTCTATAAAAGATATTATATCAGTCACAGTTGTCTTATATATTTCTATATATTTTTTGAGACCAGAATATTTATAAAGATATTTTAGTGACTTGATTTTTTTATATATATATATATTTTATTGCATTTTAGGTTTTGGGGTACATGTGAAGAACATGCAAGATTGTTGCATAGGTACACACATGGCAGTGTAATTTGCTGCCTTCCTCCCCATCACCTATATCTGGCATTTCTCCCCATGCTATCTCTCCCCAACTCCCCACCCCCTGCTGTCCCTCCCCTTTTCCCCCCGACAGACCCCAGTGTGAGATGCACCCCTCCCTGTGTCCATGTTTTGTTTAAAAAAATATGTAAGAGATACAAGATAGCTCTCAGCACTTGGTACATTTTCTTGAGGTAGTAATCACTTTTTCAATGTCAAAGAATGCCTATGACAGTTAATTTAGCAATTCTCTTGGTTCATACCATTCAAACATCATATATGTATTCATATGTTGTTGCATTTTTTTCAAGTGGACAAATTAGCAATTTAAGTAATGGAATATATGATATACTTTCTATTCAATGAAGATATTCTTTAAATTGCGTTCAAATATACTTGTCCACAATCCTGTATATGAAACCCTTGAGGTAATAATGTTTAACGATTCTTCAGATTTACAGAAGTAACTCAGTGGAAGAAGTGTGAATTACGTAACATATCCCCCTTAGTACAATTGCAGGCAACACCTCATGATCAGACACATTAATAACTCTGCCGAAAAGCATATGATTATTCCCACTAAGTAAAATAAATAAAAACCGTAAGTGGACTTATGTCGGCTCAGGTCAAGTTTTCCTGCCAAATGAGTTTGTGCTGAATTTGAGGAGAGAAAAAATTGGGTTTTCAGAGCTTTTCCAATTTTAGAATTGCGGGTTCAAGGATTGTAAATCTTTCTTGTTTGTCTCTTTAAAAAAAAAAGGCAAAGCAACATAATGACCTGAGAGGGGCACAATATCACTTATTTTATTACAAAAAAAAAAGCGTATAAATATGAGGAAATGTCAGACAAATTCAAATTGAGACTGTAGTAGGTAGAATCATGGTCCCCCAAAGATGTCTATGTCGTAATTCCTGAAAATTGTAAATATGTTGCTTTGCAGGGCAATGGGGCTTTTCAGGTATAATTATGTTAAGGATGTTGAGATGGGAAGATTATGCTTGATTAACACACTTAGCCCGACGTCATCATGAGGGTCCTTATCAAAGAGAGGTATCAGGTCAGATTCAGAGATGGAGATGTGCTGATGGAAGGAGAGGTTGCAGGGACATGGAGCCACAAGCCAAGGAAGGTGGGCATCTTCTAGATGGTGGAAAAGATGAGAAATAGATTCTCTCCTGGAACTTTCAAAAAGAACGCGACCCTGTTGACACCTTGATTTTAGCCACATAAGACTTATTTTGGGCTTCTGACCTCTAAAACAGTAAAAGAGGAAATTTTTGTTGTTCTAAACCACTAAATTTGTAGTAATTTGTTGCAGCAGTGATAGGAAACTAAGACAGAAACGTTCTACAAAATAACTAGCCAATACTCTTCAAAAGTGTCAGTCATGAAAGACAAAGACAATCTAGAGAATTGTTCCAGATTGGAGGACACTGAGAAGACAAGACAACCAAATGCGATGTGGAATCTTGGATGAGAAGAAAGGACATTAATCGGACAATTGGCAAAATGTGAACAGGTCCTCTAGATTGATTAATAACATTGTATCATGTTAATTTCCTGATTCGATCATTGTATTGTGGTTATATAAGATGTTATTGTTAAGAGACACAGAATGAGGGAAAACTTTCTGCACTTTTTGCAGTAATTTTGTAAGTCTGAAATTATTTCAAAATAAAGGGTTTTTTTTAATAAAAAGGACTGGAGATACATCAATGGGATCCCTCTTCATTTCCTCAGCACTTATTTAATATTAGCATAATTAACGCTTATTAACATAATTATATTAATATAACACTAATTATTAACATAATTACCACCCATTTAATGATTAATATGGACAGACTAGGCACTGCTCTAAGCCTCCACATATATTAACTAATTTAAACTTACCACGCTAGAGATGGGTATTATGATCTCCACCTTACAGACACTGAAACATAGAGAGGACAGGGAAATTTTTGAAGGTCACACAATTAAAAGCAGTGCCAAAGTATGCTCTGAACAGCTACTAAAGGTGATTCCTTGCACATTAAACTTTGAGACATATGGCATGAATGTTACTAACTTATAATGGAGCAATTGACTATTCAGGAAACTGCTTATGTCCTAATTTCTATGTTCTATATTGGTGATATTGACAAATAACTGAATCCTAGCAAGCCAACTTGTTACCCTAGTAATATTTTCAAATGATGAATATCACAACATGGAAACATTGATTCTACAGAACTAAAGGAATTTTTTCACACATTACCTCTTTGTTCTATTACTTTTCCTCATGTTTACCAAATAATATCTTAATTTCATATTAATTTTCTAAAATTGTCTCAAAACTCCTGCTCTGTCTACCAGTTTCCCTCAAAACTTCCAGACTGTATATCTGTCTTGGTGCTTTAAATGCAGTGTCCACAGTTTTGTTCTAGAGTTAAATGTTTCTTATACTGAAGATAGTCTATTTTTTCTCACATGGCAATAAGACAGGAGGAGTGGCCAACAAAAGTTTTGGGGAAGAAAAGATGAGTTCTAGGAATTACTAAACACCTGTGTTATAGTGATAATCTGACACAGAAAGTAGGAAGTGGGGAAAAAAAAGAGGAAAGAGGTGAAGACATTGCCTAATTAGCTTGAAAGCATTTAAAGCAGAAAACATATTATTACCCGTACATTATACTGAGTCAAGCATATTGTCAATACTTGACCACAATAAATAATCAGCTATATTAGATTTACATACCTAATTTACCATAGGCAGAGATTAAAATATGCCTCTGAAAATAAGATTCTGAAAGAAAGTCTTTGATATGTTCTGTTAGAGGCTGTAAATCATAGCATTTTGTGCAGATCTTAGATAAGATAAATACATACCATTTTACCCTTTCATTGTATTATAAGTTCCTTTTTAATATTTTAAAATAAATGCCTGCAAACTGAAAGTCTAATTCTCTTTAGAGGCTTTCCACACACATCTATCCCCACAAAGATATGGATATGGTTATACCTAGCTATTTATCTACATATAATATATAAAGCAATTATTCACTGGTAAATTTGTACATTTCATTTTCCAATACAGTGTATTCACTTTAATCACATACTTTCTAATCTCTTTGCCTCCTCGTCTCAGATTTTTGAATTCAAATTTTCTTTCCTTTGTCTGTATTTAAAAATAATAATAATCATTTTACATCTATTACAAATAACAATACCTAGTCTCCGATTGAATGCTAACATTGTAATTCATTCTCAGGGTTCGGCTGCCATTCATTCATAGCTGCAGCTGTGCTCTCATTATGTATGACATCAGCAGAAACTCTCAATTCAATTGCAGCCTTTTATTTAATTAGGGGCCATGTATTATTTGGTGTGTAGTATCCAGAATTAAAAATAGCCCCTTCCACTGTGTAATGGGAAAGGAAGAAAACTTTGAATATATATTCTAATTGATATTTTTAATACTTACTCTAAAAGCAATCAAAACTTATGTTAAATATTAATTATAATATTTTTCTGCTTTTGTGCACCTTGATTTATTGCTGCCCTTTTGGGTTCACTTTTAATTACATTACAGGAAAACAAAGGATATTTTTATTGGAAGAGTTATTTAGCACAGACAATACTTTCAATGGTGATGGTTATACTGAACTTTATATTAAACTTAATTTTCAAAAGCATATTTAACACAGTTTGCCAGGCTTTGTAAAAATTATTTTTCCTTCCTTTAACAACATGCCTCTCGGGTCTCTATATTAGAAATCAGGGACAAAGCTCATAAAGGAACAAAGACCCAAAATCAGGGATGGTCTTTTAAAAGAGGTACAGTTTCAAAGACTCCTAAAGATATAAATCAAAGTGCTTTTGAATACAGAGAGCATTCTAAAAGAATATTGAACTGTTTGCTTAAAATCTCACATTATTTCCTGCTTTTTAAACCCTATTCCTTTTTGAAGGCTAGCACCAGATAGGGACAAAAGGAATATTTTCATGCAAAAATCAGGGCCAGGTACAGAGGCACAGTCAGAGTCTATTTCAAGTGGGGACAGAAATTTAATTCAAGTTATTCTCCTCTTTATTCCACATTTAACAGATTTGAAGGATTTCTCCACCTCTCTGACACTTGTGCAGACATCACTAGGTAATGTTTGCACCAGTGGTGGGCACCAGGAAATCTTGGTATGGAATTTTTTGTCCCCTTGGAATGGATTCTGAAAAACACAGGAGAATCCAAATATGTCTGCTCAAGGAGGGTGGGGCTTTATGTTTCATGAAACCAACCCTTCTGGCCCCCTCTACTAAAGAAAGTGAGTAGTCAGTCTTTTCTTCTTTTATTCGAATCTTATGTTACCCACGGCTATCTTATTCTAGATGCTATTTTTCAAAGTATAAAAGAATATCTTCATACTTTTAGGAAGACAGAGGTGTTACTCACCTTATTCTCGATCTATGCTTTTTTTATGTTTTATTTTTTATGTAATACTTCTAGCACATTTGCTAAATCAGTACAAATACCAAAAGTAACTAACTGATCATTCTATAACAAATCTTACATTATGACCAAATATGAGGCTTAAGCCCTTATGATGTGTGTGTTTCATTAAGAAAGTGAAATGCTATACCTCTGAGTAGAGCAAGTATCTATGATTTTTCATGTTTCCATAGCAACCTGTAATTTTTATTGAACTGTGGAATAAATAGGCAAATAAAACATGCATAAAATATTGATGGGTGTTGAGGCTGCTGCCCAGGGACTTTAGTAACTTATGGTCACTACTGTCTCTTTTTAACTCATAAAGCCATTTTTCTAATTAAAACATATACTTATTATGATTTCTTTATTCTTTATCTATTAGATAAAGTTTGCTTTTCAAAACGGGTTTTTCCTGTTTTGTAGCAGACATATTGGAGAGAACGGTGAGAAAGTAACATAAGCATAGAGACAAAAAATATTCTCTAAATGTTTCTAAGGAAACTTAGGTGATTTGCATTGTCCTGGCTTGAATTTCTCTTTTTTGGCTTATTTTTTGCAAGTTATGGACAGTTCTTCATTAAAAATATATATTGCTGATGAGAATATAACAAATAAAAATAAAAATAAGCATGTTTGAGAAGGTAACTTGTTTATGGAAAATAAGTATTCCAACATTAACTGGAAATTTAGAAAATTGAATCAATTAAATTTTTCATTTGAGCTTGTAAAAGGGAAGTTATATGATGAAATTGATCTAACATCCATGTTTTTTTATTGATGCTGATCACTATAGTACTATGTGGTCTGTGTCATTTCAGTTCAATAAACATTTATTGAGAACCAACCTTATGCTCAGTACCATGCCAACTGTAAAATAATAATAATGTTTCTGATGTTAAGTTACAGCCTAATAGAAAAGTAACGATTAAAAAAAAAAAAACTCTTGTGTGATGCTCCCCTCCTTGTGTCCATGTGTTCTCATTGTTCAACACCCAACTATGAGTGAGAACATACAGTGTTTGATTTTCTGTCCTTGTGTCAGTTTGCTGACAATGATGTCCCTACAAAGGACACGAACTCATCGATTTTGATGGCTGCATAATATTCCATGGTGTATATGTGCCACATTTTCCTGGTCCAGTCTATCATCGATGGGCCTTTGGGTTGGTTCCTGGTCTTTGCTATTGTAAACTGTGCTGCAATGAACATTCGTGTGCATGTGTCCTTATAGTAGAATGATTTATAATCCTTTGGATATATACCCAGTAATGGGATTGCTGGGTCAAATGGAATTTCTATTTCTAGGTCCTTGAGGAATCGCCACACTGTCTTCCATAACGGTTGAACTAATTTACAGTCCCACCAACAGTGTAAAAGTGTTCCTATTTCTCCACATCCTCTCCAGCATCTGTTGTCTCCAGACTTTTTAATGATTGTCATTCTAACTGGTGTGAGATGGTATCTCAATGTAGTTTTGATTGGCATTTCTCTAATGACCAGTGATGATGAGCATTTTTTCATATATTTGTTGGTCTCATGTATGTCTTCTTTTGTAAAGTGTCTGTTCATATCCTTCACTCACTTTTGAATGGGCTTGTTTGTTTTTTTCTTGTAAATCTGTTTTAGTTCTTTGTAGATTCTGGATATCAGCCCTTTGTCAGATGGGTAGACTGCAAAAATTTTTCCCATTCTGTTGGTTGATGATTCACTCTAATGACTGTTTCTTTTGCCATGCAGAAGCTGTGGAGTTTGATTAGGTCCCATTTGTCTATTTTGACTTTTGTTGCCAATGCTTTTGGTGTTTTGGTCATGAAA
>PVKV010000508.1:232731-282498 GCA_004027835.1 Alouatta palliata
TTTTCTTCTAGGGTTTTTATGGTGTTAGGTCTTATGTTTAAGTCTTTAATCCATCTGGAGTTAATTTTAGTGTAAGGTGTCAGGAAGGGGTCCAGTTTCTGCTTTCTGCACATGGCTAGCCAGTTTTCCCAACACCATTTATTAAACAGGGACTCCTTTCCCCATTGCTTGTTTTTGTCAGGTTTGTCAAAGATTGGATTGTTGTAGATGTGTTGTGTTGCCTCTGGGTCTGTGGTGGGGAAATAGGGGAGGGATGGAGGGGTGGAGATTTGGGGAGAGATAGCATGGGAAGAAATGCCAGATATAGGTGATGGAGAGGAAGGCAGCAAATCACACTGCTATGTGTGTACCTATGCAACAATCTTGCATGTTCTTCACAGGTACCCCAAAACCTAAAATGCAATAAAAAAAATTATATATTCTAGAAAAAAAAATCTTAAATTCACATGTAGTATCAAAAAAAAAATAAAGCTGTATCACTACCTCATAGCTTACAGCAAAATAAATTCCAGATTGATCAAATTAAACTTACAAAATAAAATTATTAAAATATTAAATGAAAGCATAGACCTTTTAAAATATCTATATAATCTTAGAGTTAGAGAGTAGAAGACTTCTACATATGATCAAAAACTCAAGGGCCATTTAAAAAGTGATAAATTCTGTTCCATAAACATGAATATAATTCACATGACAAAATAATATTAAAATGTCGAAAGATAAAGAACAAATTGAGAAATATTATTTCTGCTCGTATCACAGTATATGACTAATTTTTAATAGCTGTAATAGTCCTATAAGTCAATACAAAGAATATCTACAATATAGTAGGAAAATGGACAAAAGAACAGGAAACACAACTAACACATGTTTGGAAAAAAGCTCATGTACAGTCATCATAAGATAAATGCAAATCAGTGTGATACCATTATCACCTAGCATATTGGTTAAAATAAAAAAGGTTTTATAACCAACCTGTTAGCAATGGTGTGAGTATAAATTGTTATAAGCATTTTAAGGATGCTTTCATGACTTTCATAAACTCCTTAGAGAACAACGTAGCAATATCTATCCAAAAATGCACATAACAATTTTACTTCTAGGACATTCTCACATACGGGCAAAATGCAGGTTATTCATTGCAACACTGCCTGCTATATAAAAACACTGGAAACAACCTAAATATAATAGAAGACAAATTAAATACAGTTCAACACATTCACACAATAGAGTACTATGCAGCCATTAGAAGAAGTAACTCTGTAAGTATAATTAAGGAGTTGTGTCTAAGAATGTTGTTAAATGAAAACAGCAAGATGCAGAACAGTGTTAAAGTATACTCCCATTTGTGTAGATAAATGGTAAAACATATTTTTATATGCTGTCTTACATATAAACTACCAATAGAAGTGCCCACAGAAAATCCTTAATCTCTGAACAGATGAATTTGTAGACTGGAGGACGGGTGAGATGGCAACTTACCTATCATACTATATCTTTCTATATATTTTGAATTTTGTCCAAGTATTTGTTGAGCTTATTAGATTAATTTTTTGAAATAGGTATTAATTTTAAGATAATACAAGGAAAATATATAAAAATTTGCTAACTACTTGGAAAAATTTAAGTAACAAGAAACTACCCCATGATACTATTCAGGAAATGTTTAGAATAAATGGGTCTTGAGCTACACTTGAACCTAAAATTGAGATCAGGAAATAGTATCATGAACCAAAAAGGGCATAATCATACCTTGATGTTGCAAGCTTATGGTCACATCATTCAAGCAATTATAAGCTAGGACGGGGAAAAAGTAGATGGAAATAGAGGAAAAGTGTGGAAGGAACAATAATATTCAAGTAGGTCTGGTTTCTGAGAGCAAGAAAATGGGTTTATAGGAATTCAGAACAAATATTCAGGCTGGGTGCAGTGGCTGTAATTCCAGCCTGACCTCCCGAAGTGTAATTCCAGCACTTTGGGAGGCCAAGGTTGGCAGATCACTTGAGGTCAGGAATTCGAGACCAGCCTGGCCAACACGATGAAACCCTGCCTCTACTAAAAATACAAAAATTAGCTGGATGTGGTGGCAGTTGCCTGTAGTCCCAGCTACTCAGGAGGCTGTGGCAGGAGAATTGCTTGAACTAGGAGATAGAAGTTGCAGTGAACCAAGATCATACCACTGCACTTCAGCCTGGGCAACAGAGCAAGACTCTATATTTTAAAAGAAGAAGAAGAAAAAAAAACAAATATTCAAATAACGTGGTGAAAAATACCATGTTCTTAATGATTATGTTGCCTAAATACCTTTTTTGCATAGATATTTAGGAGGAGAAGTAGTGTGATGTATTAGAAGAGGCCATGAACCTGAATTCAAGAGACATTTTATCTGGTCTCTGTTCTGCCTTTAATTAGCAATGTAACCTTGAGAAGGTCGCATTGTATCTTCGGGCCTCAATTATATTGTCTGTAATATAAGGGGGGGTGGGCAATAGCTTCATAATTTCACAATCCTTTTTCATCTGAAGAATATTTTTTTCAAATAAAATATGAGAGCAAACAGTAAAATAGATAGGAGTAGTGTAACTTTGAATAAGGCAAGAATGGGTGCCCCAGAGCCCACCTGCACAGTGTCATTATTTCCCACCGTTGCCCTCTTCAATTGAACAAAATCAAAGTCCTGGGAACTGGCAAAGTTCGATTTGAAACTATTTTACTAAAGGATTCCTAAGGTCCCTTTTCATAAGAGCATTCCACAATTCTAGGAGATAATTGATTCACAGGTTTAATCACGTTTTGTAATTCCTACAGAAACATTTGCCAACATAGTGGTGGTGGTAGGAGGCTAGGCAGGAAGCAATTACTTTACAAAAGATTTGTTAAGCATCTTTTCAATTGGCCTCCACAATGTTGAAAGACACAAAGCTGGTTATAGCATGATCCTGTCCCGTTCTCATTCTCACAATTTAAATTTATAGGATTTTCTTTTTTCATCTTTTTGGGTTCTCTAATAAGCTTCTTGAATATATGAGTTGCTATCTTTTATTTGTTTGGGAACTCTTTTTCTCCTCTCTCCTTCTAAGATGACAATTCTATGTATTCTAGAACTTTTAACTGTTTTGTATGCCTCTTATGTACTTTTCTGTTCCATTATTTTTACTTGCTATGTCTCATTTTGAGTGTCTTTTGTTGACTTGCCTTCAGTTTCCTAATTCCGTTTTCCACTATGTCCAATTTACTTTTAAACTCATCCACTAAGTTTCTAAGTTCAGATATTGTATTTTTAGTGCTAAGCTGTCCATTTAGTCATTGTTTATGATTCAAATATATCTTTTTTGGTTTTGTTTTGTTTGGTTTGGTTTGGTTTGGTTTGGTTTGGTTTGGTTTTTTTAAAGACAGGATTTCACCATGTTGGTCAGGCTGGTCTTGAACTCCCGACCTCAGGTGATCTGCCCGCCTTGGCCTCCAAAGTGCTTGGATTACAGGTGTGAGCCACTGCACCCAGCCCCGAATATATCTTTTGAAATTTTCCTTTTCTTATTTTGTCTATCTTTTTCTCCTTGAACATATCAGTCATAGCTATTTTAAAGACTTGGTTGGCTAATGTCAGCATATGGATTATCTGTGGGCTTGTTTCTATTGTCTATTTTTTCTCTTGGTTGTTGTTTATGGCAATTCCTTTTCTCACATATAATCATTTTTAACTGTATGTGAGACATTGTATATGTTTAAAAACTGTAGAAATTTTAGATGATGTTCACTTCCACAAAAGAAAGTTCCTCTTTCCTCTGTTTAGGTAGATAGTGTAAGGGGCTGCTTGGCTAAATGAAGTTATGGAATGAACTAGATTCGGGCTGGGCTATAGTTTTCACACATTCACCTACCTCTGTGGAAGATGCAGTTCTGCCCTGTAAAAATGTTCAGCTTGGCTCTTTGACTTTTTGCCTCATGCAGCTTCAAAACTTAGTAAACGTATCAGGATCATGTACTGGAGGCCCTCAGGCTTTCAACCTTTTTGTCAGACCACATAAATACCAAAATGTCTCTCAAGGTTATCTTTCAAGGTTTTCAGCTTCAGTTGTATCTGGAATCAGTACCTAGCCCCAGGTCACGTAAGTTGGAAAATTGTCTTGTTACTCCATAAGACAATTAGACAAATCTGGGTAAATTTCAAAAGCCATGTTTTTATAGGCATCAGAAAGCAACAAAAATCAGTTAGACTAAAATGCAAGAGAAGGAGAACCAGTAAGAGGTGAGATGATAAGCTGATGAGCTGTTCCATAAGAAGCCACCGTCTACTATTCTAATCTGCTGCCCAATTTGTTTCAGGCCTTCTCTCCCAGAATCTTTTTGTCTCCTAAGTTTGCAAGATTATGGAATTTTTTTACTCTCCCTTTCAGGATCTTTTAGTCTATTTCTTTGGCATCTCATACATTCTTACACTCATCAATTTATGGATAAATGAGCTGTCTGTTTGAGAGCCCTCAAATCTCCAAATTTGATTATTTTGGGTTCATTTGCGCACTAACATCTTTACTTTTTCTCTTTTTTATTCCGACTTTCGCTAGCACCCAGATCCCATCCTTGTGCCCAGTATAACAAATACCTCCAAGGAAAAAACTGCTCATCAGCTTATCAACTCACCTTCCACTGGTTCTCCTTTCTCTTGCATTTTAGTTTATCTGATTTTTGTTGCTTTCTGATGCCTATAAAAATATGACTTTTGAAATTTATCTGGATTTGTCTAATTGTCAGTGGGGATATTCATCTGTTGTACCCTACTACATCCTACCCAGAAGCAGAAGTTCACAACCTAGATTTTCGAGATCCTTAAAATCTAAGCAACATGAGACAAATTTTAAAATTTTTAATGTATCTTCTCATATTATTTATATTATATATGAACAGATCTTTCTAGATTTCTCTCTAAATCATGTATAATATAATAGCATGGCACATTCTCTGGTTATGTTGATGGCTTATAGTGACCTTCTGCTAGCACCCAGATCTCAAGATCTCAAGATCTGGGTGCTAGCAGAAAGTCACTATAAGCCATCAACAAATATGCTAATAACTCAGGCCAAAATTTAATTGTAGATATACAACTCTATATCTAGTTAGCTAGTAACTTTATTCAGGAAGGCAGAACTCTTTAAAACATATTAGCACTTTTTAATTTTTGTATGAGAATAATCATATAGGATAAAGTTAGATTCAATTTTAAATTAGATACTAATTTCATAGGGTATAGAAATAACCATACAGTAATCATAAGTAGTATAATGGCAGAAAAAATGGTATTTTCTACTGCTATATGTATAAAATATAAGAGGTATAAGCTTACGTTGTACTTTGAAATTCTAAGACATTGGTGTTGCTATCATTTTTTTCAACTCCCAGAATCTATCAACACCCATTTTAAATTATTTCTTCAATTAACTTCAGGATATCCATCATACTAAAATTTTTAGAAAGCCTGGAGGGCTTAAGAAATTGTGTGTATGTGTGTGGAAGAGTGTACTTAAGAAATAAATTTGGTTTGCATACCGTGGATTACTCAGAATTTATTTTACTCTTTCTTTTGTTCTTGGTTTCCTTATATTTTAATCAGAGTCATATTTGTAAAGCAATTTAAAACTAGATTAAAATTTAACCTGCAAAAAGGTTGCTTGAGAAATGAATTAACTCCTTCTGCAATTCTATTTTTCTCTTACCCTTTTACCTCCAGGACGTGTAACAAGCAATAGAACCCACTGTAGATATTTTTTTCTCATAACACTTCACTAAATCAGTGTTTTTCAAAGCATCACTGGTGCATGAATTACTGAAATTAGATTATTGAACACGTTTGGATTATTGGGTTCCACTTCAGACAGGGACCACTGAGAGTAGCATCAAAAATCTGTGTTTTTAATGTGTGTTGATGCATGCTGTTGCCCAATACCATTACCCAATGACTACTCCATTAAAAGAGCATAGGACAGTGTCATCACTACTTTTTTATTATTCACTCGAAAGATCTTTACCTTAGTTCTCAATGCAATGCCCATAGCAGCTTCCTACATCAGCAATATTAAGGAACTTGCCTTATTTCCCTTCTCTTTATACCTCTAGTGTCCTCTGAAAGACCCTCAAAATCTGCTCATTTTCCATTATACTGATCTCACCAGAAGCTCTTCTAATTCCTATCTGCTTTTTCCATATTCCAAGACGTTCAACTACACTTGTGTACAGGTCTTCACCATTAGATTTCTCTTCTTGGGATCAAACCTGGAGGGACATGTATTATTTACTACTGAAATACCAAATTTCATTTGGTAAATTTGGTCATTTACCAAATGAAAACACAGCGGATGTTGATACTTCTGGTGTCAATATCGTTGCTTGTGGTCAGAGTCAGTTACTTTCTCAGGCCTCACCAAGTGTGAAAACTCAAGGGAAGTTTTGAGCATGGAAGGTCCCTAATGAACCTGCTTCATTCTCACCATTCCTTCAATTCTGAATAATCAGAGGCAAGAGATAATAATCGAAGACAAGAACAAAACTAAACCTCTCTTGTGTTGTGTCTAGAGTGGCCATTAAGAGCAAGGGATTTGTGGTCAGACTGCCAAGATTCAAATTCTCCTTTCATGACCTTAGCCAAGAAACTTAACTTCTTCAACCCTGTATATCTTCATCTATAAAATGGAGGAAAATAATAGTCCCTGATACCTCAAAATGTCTTAGTAAACTGTTTTTACTGAATTATAGCACATACAGAAATGTGCATAGTTTATAGATATACAATTCAATGAGTTTTTACAAAGTGAGCAACACACTCTCATATACACAGCATGCAGATCAAGAAACAATGGGTATTTTTCTCATCATTTCTGATCAATACCATCTCACCAACATTTACCACTCTGATGACTTCTAGCATCACAGATTAGTTTTGCCTGTTTTTAACTTTATGTTTATATGTATACAATTTGGTATCTTTTCTCTCTGGGTTCTTTCTCTTAATAATACATCTGGGAGGATCACTCTTGTTACTGCATGTACTTATAATTTGTCCTTTAACATTATTGCACAGTATTCCCTTTTGTAAATATAATATAATTTATTACCTGTTTTATATAGATAAGTATGTATTTAATTTTTAGCCTGGAGCTATTTTAACTATTTCACCATATGTATCTTTATTATACATTTTTATGTATATAATAAATATATGTACACATTTCCATTGGGTATATACTTCAGAAAGAAATTAGTCAGTCATAAAATATGTATATATTAAACATTAGGAGATCTGCCAAACAGCTTTCCAGTGTGGTGGCACCAATTTACACTCCCACAAACAGTATATGAGAGTCTCCATTATTCTATATTATCATCACTGAAGGCTATCTTCTGTCTTTTTTATTTTAGCCATCCTGACAGGTTGAGATATTGCCTTGTGGTTGTAATTTTCTCCTCCGTAATGACAAATGCAGTTGAGTGCCCTTCCCATGTTCTTATATTACTGTTATGAGAGTTAAAAACTATAGACTATGTAAAGCTCATTGCATAGGGCCCACCACATAGCAAGTGCTCAACAAAGTATTCTTACTTCTTATTCCTTTGCCTATTGGATTGCAATGAAAGGCCACAGGATGATTTCAATATTGCACATATCTCCTTTTTAATAATAGTTATTCTTTGTCTCTTCCAGTTGCAACAGCAAAAGCCCAACTAAACAAATCATAAAAGAGAAGATTATTTAAAGGAGAATGAGAAGTGTATTTTATGTCTATGTTTCTATTTTAACTAGTACAAGCAACAGAAGTTTATTTTATTGAGCACCACTGAATTAGCACAAATGAAATGTAACCTCATTAATCACCATTTATTGATTTACACCTCGCTAATGCAATCATTTAGGAAAGTAGCTGTTAGGTAATGGTATCTCATTATAGTTCTTGTGTAATTTCCAGACAGGAATTATTATCAAGTATGTCAAGTGGGAATCCTGTGCACTGAGTTTGCGATTATCCAACCGCTCAAACAGTTGTACAAAATACCACCAGGGACATTTCCAACTAGCCAATAATGAATAATGTAGTTTTTCTTGGCCACACTTTAAAGCGAGTTTTCTTTCTTGGCTTTTGTCATTCAGTCTTGAGTTAAAGAGGGATGTAGCAACCATTTCTGGTCACATTCTGCTCATTTCACTGCAGTCAGAAGAGAAAAATGAGCTTGAGATATAGTCAATAAAGGAAGCAGAGGGCTTTGAAGACTGGAGGTGGCTCAAACATGTAAGTGAATAGATGTCCATTCAAAAATTTAAAACTAGGAATGACATTACAGAGGACACAAAGTGACCTTAAATTTTGAGCTGTCTAAACAATGCCAGCAGGCGGGCCTTAATAAGTGCCATCCAGCATATGGACAAGAAAATTTATCCCAACAAAGTGGCTTTTGTTTTTTGAATTATTGAATTGTTTGTTGTTTCGTTTGCATGAATGCTGAGTAGGGAAGCTCCCCAGGCACATCCTCAGAGATATATTTAAAATGTAAGTTGATAAATAAATTCATTGGTGTGGGATACAGCACAAACTATACAAATTAAGAAATTTAATTTTTCTCACTGCTGAGGTTATTATGGGCTTTGAATATACTGCCTAACACATATACTTTAGGTTGTGCAGTAAAGTGGTAATTTGAACCAGTTGATGAAGAACTGAATAGAAAACTTAAGTACTGTTTGAGTCAACAAATATTTACGTAGTCACAGACTAGGTGCAAGGCTCCATTGGGTAATGTGCTGGATGCAAGAATACATATACATGTAAGTTTAAATCAAACCAAGGTATGGAAAGTGTAATCACAAGCAAGCCCATTCAAGCCTGTATGCAGCTTGAATACAAGATTTAGAGCAGTGGTATTCAACAGGGATGATTTTCCCCTCAGAGACATTTGAAAATGCTTAGAGATATTGTTGGTTATAACAATCAGGGTAAAAGAGAGTACTGGCATCTAGCAGATAGGAGTCAGAGATGCCACTCAGCATCCTTCAATGCACTGGCTAATCCTCCATCACAAACAGCTCTTTGGCCAAAAAAGGCAATAATGCTGAAGTTGACAAACCCTGATTTATAGCATTTAACCCTATCCCCAGGGTCCAGAACAGGGCCTGCCACATAGAAGACTACCAATAATTATGTTTAAAGAATGAGTGTACTATACAGCTACTAACCTATTGAACAGAAAAGTTTAATACACAGTAATCAAATAAGCAAATCGCATAGTACTTGGATCATATCTCAATTAAAATATTAGAAACTTCATATCCATTTTGCTTTCTGTGAATACAATATTTGCAGTTTTTAACTGATTTTTATATAAGGTATTTTCTTTATTTCCTTGACAAAGAAGAAAACAGTTTAGCATTTAAATATTTTAATAAGGAGTAATTGTTTGAAGTCAGACAGACATAAATTCAAATCCTAAATGACCCTCAGTTTCCAGGACTGTGAATTAGGATAAAAGTAAATAAATATGGGAAAATTACACAACTAAAATGTAGTCATTTTGCCAAATGTGGTGGCTCATACCTGTAATCCCACCACTTTGGGAGGCTGAGGCAAGCAGATCACTTGAGGTCAGCCTGGCCAACATGGTGAAACCCTGTCTCTGCTAAAAATCCAAATTACCTGGGCGTGATGGCACACACCTAAAATCCCAGCTACTCGAGAGGCTGAGGTGCGAAAATTGCTTGAATCCAGGAGCCAGAGGTTGCAGTGAGCCAGAATCATGCCACTGCACTCCAACCTGGGTAACAGAGCAAGACTCTGTCTCTAAAATAAAATAAAATATACTCATTTGTAATATCGGCTAATATAGTCTTAAATATAGCACAGGATTGTCACGCAGATTCAGCTGGCTGTGTATTATCCCTTGGTACTATTGGTTGGCAGGCAGAGTTCATTTCTATTTGATGAAGGAATTACTTTATTCTGGGCTATTGCTCTATGAAAGTGTCATCAGGTCACCTAACAAGTCATTTTGTAGTAAGAGTTAACATCAACAATGTCAGTCTCTTCAATGTAGGGAATTTCTACAAGCTAGGCACTGTGCTAAACACTTCACAGGCAGTTAATTCTCCAATCCTCAAGCGACATGATGAGTTTGGGATATCAAGGCTTAAGAAGAAATGGCCACACACAACAATACGTATGTCTCCCTCCAGAATGAAAACTCTTCTCTACTGTGAATGACTGTGTCCTGGAGCAGTCAGGAGAAAGCTTCATAAGGGATAGAATTTATTTACAGTAGTGAGGAGGAAAGAGGGAGGATGAAGACGGAATGAAAGAGAAAATAAACTCGTCTCCCATCAAAAGCTCAAATACTTTGTAATGTACAAGTTTGTGCTTTGGAACATTGTGTACAATAAGGCTTCATTAAAATCAACTTTTATGATCATCATTAGGTTATCACGTAAATATTATCGAGTAGCATATAACCATTGTAGTTAACGAAGCAGATCTCTGTGCATTTACTTGGAAAGATGGCACTTATGTTATGAACAGGATATAGAATGAGTTATACATATATCCAGATGTGTGTGTGTGTGTGTGTGTGTGTGTGTATTAGATGAAGTCACACTTGTACCCAGGATTGGAAAAAGTGCCCGTAAAAGAGAAAGAGATTATGGGGTGGAGTGAGTGATGGTTAACAGGATTTTAGCTTGCTTTCTTCTCTCTCTCTCTTGCTCATCTTGTTTGTAATGCCTAAAATTTATTAATTTAACACACACTTTTTGTGTACCTACTATGACCAATCACCACTGTTCTAGACATTTGGGTTTCATTCTTGTTCTATAATTAAGCGAGAAGCAGCATATGAGATTGTTTCATTGGTACTCAAGCTATAATCAGGGAGTGAGCTGATGAGATCCTGGACTACAGAAGTCCTTTTGGGAATGCAGGGGAAAGAGAAGATGATATTCATCTAACATTCTACTTGTGAAATGGAGTGTATGTGTCCCTCCCATAAGCCCCTCCATAGCAGCATTTGGCAAAGGTCTGGAGGGAAAATATCAGCCCATACATTCAGTTCCTAGGAGAAAGAACCATTTCCTGAAAACAAAGAGGATTGAGGGATTTTAAAAGAGTCTCTTCAGAGACCATTGTTCCTGTTCAATTGTAATATGACTATTTATTCATACAATACTTTCCACAGATTCTAATTTTATGGTGCCATAAAGTAAGATTTTCAGAAACTTGGTGGTGAGTCACCTAATGCCATCAATGACACTATTAATTAATGAAGAATTCTACTTAGTGAGGGTGAGCATCATATTTTTCTGAAAATGAATCTTGAGAGCTTCCTGGATTATACTGTGATTCTGCTTCCATTATCATTTAGAGATTGGGACATGAGATGAGACTGGTGATTATAATGATTAAGAGGAGAAATAATATGTCAGAACTATGGGAGATTCTATAATTTCATGGTCTGTAGCATAAAAAATACATCTGGGTATATTGTATTTTAATATTGGCTGTTGTCATACTCTTCACAACACACTTGGTTTCAAGTTTATCCTGAACTACACTGATATCAATGGCATACCTATTGTAGCTGCTAATGAAGAAAAGAGAATGTAATAGACCTTATTAGAAATTTCTTTAAGGTCTAGGCCATAATGGCATAGATGTGGGGGAGAAATTGTTCATTATGTATTTCCTAGGAATTATTCATAATTTCACTTAGCAATATTACAGATCCTAGACCTATGGATGCTTCAGCTAGTGCTGAATGGAATTGTTCAGCTCTGCAATGCAGTCAGCCATGTGGAGAACATCATACCTCCAATCTGAAACCTGCAATAAAGACCTTTTTGCTTTCTGGAGCAATTTTGGGTTCTGAAATTTTAGTCTTCAATTTGGGTCCATAATGTCTTTAGAAGCAAGAATTTTTTAGTATCCCAATATCTGTTCCTTAGATTGTGTGAGGGTGACTTGAAGATTTTGGGTTTTGATGCTTGAAACCTTCATCATTATGAAACATGAGATAATTCAGATGCTTTCCAATCAAGAGAAATTTGGCATCATAATGAGTATTCAACCAACAGAGTAACAGAATTTTCAGTTTCTATTTGAACATATTTGTATTTTTATGAAAAGAAAGTCTAAGGAATGTAAGTACCACATTATTTTCCTCAGGCATCAGATATCGTAAGAAGTGAAGTTAAATAAATATTAAGCTTTTTGCTTTCAACTTCAAAAAATCATATTTCATTGAATCTAAGATGCACTTATTTTTATAATGTACCACAATGAATTGCAATTTTAAGACTAATCCCAATTTTGAGAAATGAAGAAAAAATACATCTTGGAATCAATAAAATTTGGAAATCACAAAGTGATATATCCTGAAACAAAGCAAACAACACACAAATATGGAAGTATTATCTACTCCCATTGGAAATCTCTACAAATAATGTGTTCTGCATCCCCCATAATTGTATAAACAGTTCCTTACAAGATGAAATTATTCAATATATTTTGTATTGCAACTGGCTTTTATCGTGCAACAATATATTAGGGATACTCTACCATAACAGTTATCACATTTTTTAAAATAACTAAAATAATATTTACAAGTATCTTTTCTGTTTTGGGGTCAGAAGTTCCAAACTGTGGCCTACAACCCACTGTTTTAATATCAGTACATTTCATATACATTTCTAGTTTCTAGTTTCCATTGAAAGTCAGGCAAGGGCTACACTTTTATATGGTGACAGTTGGCTTTAGCCAAGTAATGACTTTTCCTCTAGTTGGAGGACATTCCCTTAGCCTCCCAGTTCACCATGTTCCCCATAGCTTTCTACTCTCATTACATTTTTGTTCAATTCTCCTAATTCCTTAAAGCTGCAGTGAGAGGAGTTACCAGTGCCATTTTATTGGTCTCACTTGTTTTATTATCCTTTTTTATCATGTGCATTTCATTTGACTCTCAGAGACCCAACTACACTTTCACATTGGTAGTTCTTCATGAAACCTCATTTCTGATGATTTGTCATTGTCCACCCAAAATGGAAACATTTCCTTTGTATTGGTAGATATGCCAACATTGTTCCTGAAGCCCACTTGGCCACTTCTTTAGTCATTGTTTCCCTAGAACTTGTCCTTTTGTCACTACCATTTTCTTTGTTGACAAAAAAAAAATTGTAGAAATGTCTGAATAGCCTCCAGAATAGAGAGAGATCTGGTGTTTTGTTTGCTGATGCAGCCCATTTTCTGGTATTACAACTGGTAAAGAATTACATTGGTTGGTAGTATTAAGCAAAAAAAAAAAATCGATTATTCTTAATAGATTTCTTGTAACTATTTAAACTGATTTCCTGGAGACATTCTTAGTAAAAACAATGTGCCACTATTTTTTTTTTGAATTTGTATATTCTACAAAATTAAATAAATTTCCATAAAATAATTTAAATGTAATCTTTATATTTCTGGAAGGCATCCTGACACATTTCTATTCTACTTCAAACCTAAAGTAGGAAAATAAAATACACAACACTAAATTTAGCAAAATTGTGTGAATATCAAACAATGAATATCATGAATTTATTCCAGAGTACTAGTTTACATATGTCAGAACTAGATAAAAGGCTCTTTCTGTGCCACTTTTCTCTCTGTCTCCTTCTCTTTCTCTTTTTTCTTTTACTATATATAATGTCACGTCAGTTGTGATAGCCAGAAAGTGTTGTTCTCGTGGGGAATGATGTGGTAGGACAACTTACATTAAGGGACTTAAACTATAATGGCATTATCTCTTAAAAACACCCAAGTCTCTTAGGTAGACTTCTTCCTTTGGGGAGAAAAGAAAGCAGAGAGCTTCTTTGGTAGGTTGCCATTAGATTGTGTCCTCTGCTTTATAAATTAGATGCAAAGATGTATAAACTAGGAAGTTTTCCAGACTTACTCTTAAAGAAGTATTGGCATTTCCCAAGACTTCCATGAAAGCAAGATTCTTTAGTCTGTCCCGACGCTCAATGCCAGATGAAAATTCTGTGTGCTCTGTAAGTGTGTTGAGTAATGGGCAGTCAGGAATAGAGCCAATTGTGTGGAAGCCATTGGATGCACGTGCGTTTCAGAGTCATTCAGCTATCATTGCTCTTCCTAAGTAGGCCAAAAATTTAAGATATGGAGCAATATTATCTCACCCTGATTAGATATCATGATCCTGATGACAATTTCTAACTTTCTGATTATGCAAATATACAATATAGAAAATCTTAAAAATATTGAGAAATAGAAAATAAAGTTTCCATAATGCTAATATTCAGAGACAGTTTCTGTTAATATTTTCTGTGTATTAATTCTAGATGAGGGGAGGGTTTTTGGACACATTTAAAATGTTTTAAATTGTACCATATATAAATATTATATCCTGCTCTTTTCACTTAATTTATAACATACACACATACTCATATATGTATACATACATGCATATATACACATATATGTACATGTTTGTATATATACATACATACATGTACATATGTGTGCACATACATATACATGTGCATATGCACACACATCCATGTGTATGTGTGTATATATGTGTGCGTGTGTGTATATGTGTACATATATATGTGTGTATATATGTATATGTATATATATACAACATATAGTAGAGCCATCTTCCCTAGCTTATTGAATATACACATACTGTGTTGTATGTACACACTTATATATATACAACATATAACAGATCCATCTTCCCTAACTTGTTGAAAATTTCTGAAAGCACAGTTTGATGACATTATTGTGTGAATGTCCATTGTGTCAACATAATAACACTGGTAAACCATTTTCCTATTTTTGGTCATTTAGTTTGTTTTTATTTTTTTGCTGTTATAAATAACCACATACAAAGCAATTGCAGTGATTCTTGGTGAATGAAATAAGTGGATAAAAGATATGAAATGTTTAAAGACTCAATAGACATATTGTCAAATTATTTGACTAAACTATTATTACCATCTTACCTGCATTGAATGAGTCCCAATTTCAAACCAGTCTCATTGGCACTGGGTAAGCTTATTTTCTAAACGGTTCTTTTAACAAATGAAAAAATGTTATCTTTTTGTTGCTTGAAAGTACATTTCTTTTTTCTTGGTGAGGATGAATATTTTTCCATGTAAGCATTTGCTTTTATAAGAATCACTAAATTGCTACAAGACAACATTACACAGAGAATGTTGTCTACGCCTATTTGAACATCAGCCTTATTTTTTAAAAACCGCTTTTCCATTTATGAAGTGCTGTCACATACATAATTACCTCATTGGCGTCTGACAACAACCTTTTGCGGTAGGAAAGGACAGGTATTATTTTCCTATTTTAAAATGAGGCAGGTGAGGTTCAAAGAAAATGAGGAACTAGCCCAAGTTAATATAGTTAGCAAGCAGAAGAGGGACTTTTGTTTTGTTTTGCTATTGAATCAGAGGATTTCAACAAAAACAGTAATTTATGTGAAGTGAGGTTCAATAAGGCAAAATGGAAGAAAGTAAAGTAGGAACAACTATTTGATTCCCCTCTTTAGCTCTCTATAATAGAACATAAGGCATCAAGAAAAGACTGGTATCACTTTTTACATGGTGTCTAAGACACTCCAATTCTGATCCAGGATAAATATATAGCAAGAGAAAGAAAAGAAGATGAGGAAGGGCTGTTTTTCAGACTGTTGCCTCAGAAAATGTTAACCTTTAGCACTCATGAGCTTAAACATAAGAGTACAAAAAAGAGGTATTTAGGAGGTGTGCAGAGGACTGGCAATATTTTTCAAGATGCCATGGCCAATTAAGTAGAGTGTTGAGTGTACACTCAGAGCAAAGGGTTTGCTTCTCCCTCTTTTTTGCACAAACACTAATTGCAAAAAAATAACCACTTTTTCCAAGTTGCTGATTTGGGGGGAAAAAGTCATACAAATGCCTGCAGTGAGCAAGTGCTCTGTTTTGATTATGTAATCTCATAGAAACATTGGACTAGATATTCCTTATTTGAGTCTTCCATTGAAAAGAAATCACACAACTTTCAAAAAATGAATGTCTGAGCTTTTTATTCTAATCAATCCCATCCATTTTTATTGATTACAAAATTTGCATAGGCACAGTATAATTTTTACAGCAATGGTACATGTATTTTGGTGCAATGTGACCACATATAAGCTATATAACAACCAGGTGGCTCTGGAACTTAGGTATTCTATATGCTATCATTAGATGCCATGTCACTTAAGTAGTAGCAGTTGTATCAGTTAGGATTCTTTGCTGCAAGCAATAGAAACTGATGCTGGTAATCTTTTGAAAACAGAATTTATTGGCAGGTTCTAAGGGGCTCACACAATTAATCGAATCCTGGTAGGCCATTCTTTGAATACAAGCATAAATCTGCAACCTTCTAAATGACACTACAGCAAGAACTACAGAGAAAATATTCACACGAAAAAACTAATCAGACCTACCCAACACAGTCTCAAATATGACCCCAAGCATTCCCACATCCTGTGTAACTAATTTTGAACTCAAAGTTTAGAAGAAGAGCTCCTAGTTAGTTAAGATTATATGTGCCTATTCCCTGATAGTAGGAAGAGACCTGTTCCATTTTCTGGTCAGCAGCAGCTATTAATGTACAAAACTACACATAATTTGGAATTCCCCAAAAAGGAGCCAAAGGGACTTCTTCTTAGGTGAAGATGAGGTTCAGTATTAAAAATATGGTAGTTAAATGACAGTCTATAACTATGAATGTTGAGACTATCAGCCCTCTCCTCAAGCCCCCTTCCTCCACTTCACCAGCAGAAAGTGGGCAGGCGGTTGCACACCTTATACACTGAGTATGGGAGGATTCTTCTCTAGTGAATCCAGCTAGCCTAAAATCACAAAACTTAAAAACACTGACACTGAGGTTTTGCTGATGAACCAGCCTAGTTATATCACCCTGCAGTGAGATGCAATGTAGACAACCACTCATGCACATGGAGCTTTGCATCAGCTTTTTAGCCTCCCACTCCTAAAAATATGAGCAGACCAGCAGAGACTGCCAGATAGCAAAGCCTCCAACATGAAAGGCAATTGCCTTAACATATTTTTTTTAAAAAAGCAAACTGTTAGGAGAGTGGATATTATTTATTTATATATATAGTGTCCTCAGTGATAAGAGATATTACACTACTTAAACAAGAAGAGACACTTAGATAACAAAAATAAAGGTCCCAGCAATTAAAAATAAAATTGAATAAATAAAAATCTCAAAGAAGGATGGGGTTAGAGAATTGAGAAAATCTCTCAGAAATGTGTGCAAAAAGACATAGAGCTGAAGTGTGGGAGGGAAAGGATAAGATAATTGGAAGATCTTTCCAAGCACTTCAACCATCCAGATGCCTTCTGCAGAAAGAAAAGGCATGAGATTCCAAATTAAAGATGCCAAAGGACTGCCATCCACTCAGCACAATGGATGAAGTTGAACCACACCAAAATACGTTATTACAAAATCTCAGAACCCTGGGACAAGAGGAGGAATCTTAAAAACTAATAGAAAAAATTAGGTCACAGCAAAAGACCAAGAATCTGCATTCCAGTGAATATATCGAGAATAACTAAGAGATATCATGAAATACTAAATCAAGAATTAAAACACATGTCGATATTTTGGAGACATGGAGATAAATGCAAAAAAGTTAACTTAAAGAGCTGAAAGTTGCTGCCTCAGAGACATTGAAAAAGTGATGGAAGTGTTCATGGCAGGTTTTTTAGTAATTAAATTTACATACATCACTTATTTTTTGGACTATAAGCATGTATATAACTTAAAATGAATAAAGGGTAAAAAAATTGATAGCTCTCCAATAAGCAGAGAGAGAGAGGGAGGGAGGAAGGAAGGAGAAAGAAAGAAAAAGAGAGAGAAAGAAAGAAAAAAAGAGAGCGAGAAAGACTGGAAGGAAGTAATAAATAACTGGTCTATACAGTATATGTACAGATGCATATACTCTACACCAGAAAATGAATTGATGACGTACTCTGTTGAAAGTGTCTGAAAACCAACTCAAAGTACCATAACAAACAAAATTGGTGATGGACTTTGGTGACTCTCATAGCTAGAAGCATGCTGGGGCAGCTCAGAATATCAAAACCAGAGCTGCAAGAACCAAGACTTGATGATTTTGTTTGCCTCCGCCTTTGCTTGGCTGCATTTGCAAACAGAAGCATTTATCATAAAGCATTTCAGAAGGCCACTGGAAGCCCACATTTACATCTTTCCAACCTTAGCAATCGAAGTGGAATGAGTTCTTCTTTATCCCAGTATTCATATATTTGCTTGGGTAGGATAACTGGGTTCTAAACAGAGCTCTAAGAATGGCTGGACCTGAGTCAGATGCCCTTCCCATTGGCCAGATTTGGCAAAGGTGCAAGGCGTAGCATTAGAATTGACTGTGTCTTTCCTTGTCCCCTACCTCACATCTTCTTATCCCAACTTTTATGACAACCATGGCTAGAGTAACTAGTTTCATGCAATTATAACCTGTGACAACATTGCTTCAGCTGATCTCTTGCCTTCTGCTCTGAAGCTTTCATGCCTTGGCATGGAAATATCTTTGGAGAAACTCCTGCTGCAAAACCCAGAAGTGCAAGAGACCTAACATGCCATGGGCTAACTCTTGATCAGTGAGACATATGAGCCAGTGAATAAATGGTGTTCTCTTATGTCACCCAGACAAAACTTCTGAAATGCCATTTCCATGGCCCGTCAGAAGATCTCAGTGAGATTAGTACCAGCTGCTTTTGGCAGTGACTCGACACACTCTTACATTGACTTTCCATCTATGCTTTTTCAACTTAACTCCCAACTCCTCGTCCCTGAAATCACCTTCTTCATCAGGCTCTTATTTCAGTTACTTGTTTCTGGGGAGAATACACACTAAGATGTGAATTTTCTCAAAGGAATACAGATATCTTGTTAGATAAAAAATAACATATCTGTCTTAGATACCATAAGCCAAGGATCTCAGGCACTTCACGAGTGGCTTGTAGATAACTTGAACTTGCCATTTCAGAAGATGTAAAATTTGGGTTTAGCCCCACAATCATTTATTTTCATATGGACCAATTCTCCCAAAAAATTCTGGTTAAATAGAAGGCCAACTATCAGGAAGAGGGCAAATTGGACAAACATATATGAAAATCACTTCTGTACATACTGTAAAGCAACAGAAATGATTTGTAGTGTGATGGGAGCCCTCCAGCTACTGGGCAATTGATGTCAGCTATTCTTACGAAAGAAGCATGTTAAAGTGATAGTAAATACGGTTGTTAATTTATACAACTTAATTAAAGCCTAAGCCAATGTTTTAAACAAGTTTTGTGTTACTATATTCAATATTAAAGAATAAGGCTGGGCACAGTGGCTCATCCCTGCAATCCCAGCACTTTGGGAGGCCTGAGCCCAGAAGTTAGGGACCTGCCTGAGCAACATAGTACCTAGTCTCTACAAAAAATAAGAAAATTTAGCCAGACATTGTGGTGCATGCCTGTAGTCACAGCTACTCAGGAAGCTGAGGTAGGAAGATTGGTGAGCCTGGGAGGTCAGGGCTGCAGTGAACCATGATCACATCATTGTCTAGGCAACAGAACTAGACCTTGTCACACACACACACATGAAATAAAAAAGATAAAATATTTTGTGTTCTGAGGAATGTTTCTAAACTTGGCCCATTTAAACTATCATTTTTTAAAAGAGGAATGGTTTAATTTCTTTATTGATGTCCTACTTCAAAATTACTTATTTTATTGATTAAACAAATTAAATTTTGGTTTTTATACAACACATATTGAAGCTATACATGGATCAAAAAATTTATTCTTTAAACTTTACCAGATAGAGTAGGGTAAATATGACAAATATATGTATATTTAAAAAGGTATATGATGATTATTTTGAACCCCTACACAAAATCATCTATAGTCCCCGCAATTTGTATTATAACTTTTCATATTAATACATTGTATTTCCCCATTAAATTGCAATGACCTTGAAGACAGAGACTCTGAAACTGCTCTGCACCTTTGTGTGTTCCTAAGGAGTATGAAATAAAGAAGGTGAAAAACAAATGTTTCATTCACTCATTTTAATAATTATAACACAATAACTTTTAAAGAATTAAATTATCCTTCTTATAAACAATACAAATAAGTAGAGAAGAAATAAATAAAAATTATTCACAATCCCACTATCACTGCTTAGAGGTGAGTAATAACCAATATTTGGTGTGTGTTCTTCTAGGTTTTCTTTTTTATTTTACACACATACACAGCTAGGCACTGATTTATATGACACCTATTATAGGTAAATATATGAGATTCCACTAAACATACTACTTTACTATCTTGATTTTAGCACAGTCGTTTTTGCAATACTTTATTAGATTTTATACTTAAATTTTAAAAAATTAAACCTCACTGTAATTAAATCAATTAGTGTATGAATATATAAGAAAAACTATTTCCCCACCTTCCCCTAATCCTCATCTCTGAACTAAGCATTATTAACAATTTGGTGTCTAGCCTTCCACATCTTTTGCTGTGTGTTTCTACAAATATAAACAGAAACACATAAACGTGTATAAGATTTTAATTCATAAACTGCATTTTCACACACCTTTTGGTAGCACAATAAGAAAAAGTGAATTGAGCAATGTCAGCATACTTATCATTTGGCTGTTAAGATTAATGCATTAAAATAGAATTAAAGTTTATAAATAGAATTTGATTTCTATTAGACTCTTCATTAAACTCCTTTTTATTAGAACTTAGGTTCTGAAACTACACGGTCAGTCTGTTGTCTGTCTTGGGAAACATCTCTGGTAAACACGGTTCCTATGGAGACCAAGGATAAGCAAATGACTCCTTTGCAATTTTCACTGGGGTCTTTACAGATGAATGTCTATTAAATTCAATGATCACTCAACATTGACTAAAATTATCTCCTTTCAAGAGTCAAAAAAATATTTGTTGTTATCTTATTTAGTGCATAGAAAATTGGACTCGCATTCTTTCCAGTCTTCTCTTAAAAGGGCCCATAGGAAAATAACTTGAAGATTGACTCAATAGCCACTGAGTTTATAGAATGTGACACCTATGAAATTATTAAAAACACTTAAATTCATAGAGTTGCTTATCAAACTTACTTAAGTCTAATTAAATAGTTGTTTTCATCACTTCTTATCATTTATTTTACTCTAGATAAGAGGAAAATATATCAGTCTCCAAATAGTATTAAATATTTCCCTAATAATGTATGGTCAACAAAGTCCTGCTGAATTAATGAATTGTGTGCGTGTTTGAAAGTAGGATTGTACTTGTCTAATTGTGGCATCAGTTGTCATGGAGACTATCAGCCAATCAGTGAATAAAGGCCCTTACTTGGCAGTGTTTGGGTGAAGAAAGCTTTGTGCAGTTGTCAGCCTGAGATTTATGATGGTAGAACTATATTTGGCAGGCAAATCAATGTGTTGACCACTCTTTGTGCTTCTGCCCTCATTTTAAGTGAACTCCTTGCTATTCAACTAGAATATTAAGAGACCCTGGGTCTTTGGAGCAGTTTTGTTATTAATCGATCAATTTTATAAACTGTGTATGGAAAGACTAGCTATTTGTATACATACCCAATGAAGCCAACCCCTGGTACGTCTTTGTATTTGTAATTGCAAATGTTAGATCTTGAATGCAAGGGGGTATTAGAGGATATCTTTTTATGTCTACTATTAAAACATGTCGAGTGATCTATAAATTACACCACATAGATAAACAGTGGATTAAAATTAGGCACTTTCATTCTGTCATCACTATAATATTAATCATTGGAGTTTGGGTCTTTAATGTTAATATATACCTTTTAGCAGTATGTGTCACTACATATTAAATTACATGATAATTGACAGACTTTTAAATCAAAACATTTTTTTCTCCTAATGTCATAACATGATAAGAATTAGAGTAACTTTTGCTTACATAGACTATTGTTTAATCTTTGCACATGCTGTTTTCTATTGTTTATATTTGCAATAAACTAAGATGTTTTTATCAGTACCTATTCTTATTCGCATACATGCCAAAATAGGTGATCAATGTTCTACTTAATAACAAAGAGCTATGCAGAGTAATGCCCATAAAGCCAATGCTATTTTACCAATATTTATTAAAACAAAATTGGGGTAAAAAATCTTCTAAGTTATGTATTTTCTTTTACCAGAATAAATTGTTATCCAAAAATGCATTATTGGGATTATGAGAAAATAGGTGATTTTTATCTCCTAATCAATCCAAAACAGAAAGTCTTACTATATATCCTTTGGTAAAGAGTGATTCAGTTTCTTAAACTTGTTTTAAATTCTGAATATTTAGATAGTATGAATAAACTACATATGGTTATTTGACATAAAATATATCCATTGTAGAATGGGCAGGTAGTGGTGCTTATATGATAGTTAATGCTGAAAATAAAGTTCTTTCCGCAAGTCCCCTATCCTAATTTTCCCATCTACTACTGCACAAATCCATTGTGGGAGCTGAATCTTGCATAGAGTAAGCACATAGCAAGATAACACCCAGCAAGTAAACCAACCAAACTTTCTTTACTACTGCCCATTAGACTAAATAAAAATAGATCCTTCCCCACTGGACTGGGTTTCTATTGTAATTTTGCTGTAGTTATTATGATTATATATATGTGTCCTCTGACTATTAGATCGACAGGGTGGGAATCATATTCATCACTGTGTCTTTAGCACTTTAAACAAGGCTTGGCACACAATCAGTTCTCTAAAGTGTTTGAGTGAATATAGGTTAAACTGCTTTCTTAGATTTATTGTTTTCTTATTCATGTGAGGACGCAGCAAGAAGATGCCATCTATGAACCAGAATGCAAGCCCTCACCCGACACTAAATCTGTTGGTGCACTCATTGTGGACTTTTAAGCCCCCAGAACTGTAAAACAATAAATTTTGTTGTTTATTTTAGAAATAGAATTTATTAGTAAAAATTTAAAATGTACTTGTTTTTTTTCTCATTTAAATTTTCTTTAATTCTGACATATTCAAGGAATCAAATAAAAATTATCCTGTCTGTTTCATAAGTGTCAAAAATAAATTCATGAAAATGAGAAAAAAATGTCAAGAAGTAACTGGAAAGGTAGTTTTTAAATAATGTCATACATCACTGATGATGAACTTGTTAATAACATTATAAATAGTATTTTTAAAATAATATCTAAAGAGAGCCTTCACAAAGTATAGAAACAATAACTTTTATTTTTATATCCATTTACAGTTCCTAAGTCATTTTTCACATATATTTCCTCAATTCCTTATTCCAATTTTATAGATATGGAATCTAAAGGCCAGAAATTTTGAAGAACTTGTCCAAAAATAGAAGAAAGTTATTCTGATGCCAAATCTAATCATCGTTCTACTATCAAAAATGAATGTTTTAAAAATTCCATATCTTACATATCTCTATTTATTACAAATAACATGTCTGGATTAAAAGAAAATAGATCTGGCAGGTTTAGTAGCATGCTAGTGTTTTATATTTTAAGAAATTTAAAAACATTCTAAGCCTCAAGTTATTTTTTGTAGCAGATTAATAATAACCAACATAGTTGTCCATTTTGGAAAAAATTAATGCCACAGGCTATGATAGACTTTTAAGTAACATTTAGGGTGTGATATCACCAAAAACATGTACCTGGCAAAAATGTCTCCATTGAAGCATAAAATCTTTGGTTTAGAGCTACTTTGAGTTAATCAGTGCCATGGGACATATTTACTGCTATTTAGCCACATCTCTGCAATGAATGAACAGCTATTGACTACATATTCATCTAACTGATGACCTAGGAGAAAAACAAGAAAGAAAGTATCAATAAGACACTCCAATCCACCATAGTTATTGCCTGCATTTGCTTATTTCTGTTGATGTCTCACATTATTTTCCTTGGTTTCTGACTCATTTAAAATGTACGGTTAACTTTCTGTTTTATTCATTCTCTTTCATTGTCAAATTTGACATACAATTTGGGAAGCAGATTATTAGCTCTTTTAAAAGTGAATACTTGAACATTTGACATGGTTTACACTCACATTACTCTCTAGTATTTTTAATATCCAAAACATTTTATCAAAGAAAAAATTATTGTTGGTGCAATAATTTAATTCAGTCTCGATGCTATATTTCCACCTGTAGGTGTTTTTAGATAGAATGAATGGTATGTGGTAGTGAAGGACACTTGTTACATTAGCTGTTATGATTCAAGAATTCGCTTCATTATGCAGTACACTGACAAATAAATTCCAGTACATAGAGTATAATCTTATATGCCATTAATATTTACATGAATGAAAAAAATTAAAGTTTTTACTTAGATCTATTTTGAGCATAGTAACATGCACAAATGAACAAAGACATTTCATAAATCCTTTTTTATTTTAAAATATGCATTGGCTATAAAACATTTAAAAACCAGTAACTTTATAAAATATTTATATTTTACTATACAAGTAATTGAAATAAGCATCCATAGACTCTCTAGTAAAAAGAATTGTCATTGTCCCACTCACCCACATATCAAGTCAAATATTAGTATGTGGAAATTATATTGGTTTACTGATTTGGGTATGAGATATTATGTAAATTCTATACATAGGATTTTAATTTTATTAATCTCTCATTTATCACTCATACATGGTATTTATGGAGTTTAAACTTTTCTGCATAAATTCAAAACTTGTTATCATTTTCTTGGTAGCATTTCCTGATAATTTTGCTTTTTGCTATTCTTCCATTATTTATTCCTCTAAATGTCTCAAAACTATTTTAAGGGAAGCTTTTAAAACGGGAGAAATAAAAAGGGAAGTGTGACTCAATCTTCAGTGATTTGATTTAAAAAGGAGACAAAAAGATCTGTTTCTGAACTGATTGACAAATTCCAACAACTGTAGTCAAACTAGGAACAATTTGTAGATTTGTGGTACGTCTTTAGCCTTATTTTAGTTTAAAAATCTTAAATGGTATTTGTTATATTTAAAGTTTTGATCAGTTTTGCTTTTTTCATATGAAAGTACAAGCTCATTTGGCTTCCTGAAGAAAAGTTAAAAAAAAAAAAAAGTTGTGAATGTAGACACACTGATAAAACAGTTTTGGTAGAATTGCTGATAATCGATATACAACTTGATAAACAAGTAGTTTTTTCTTGAATTATGCAGTCATAAGTATTTCGTGAATGTTTTGGTCTGGATTTTAATTGGACATTGGAATTCCATCTATATTTTATCTCGCCGATGCCTTCTTTTCCCAAATTTAAATGGCAAACTTTTTGCCTGTATCTACTGGTATTACTATTTCATCATACTGTTCTCTCCACAAAAATTAAAAACTAGATCTAACAATTATATATAACATACTGTTGATTGTGGACATTTTGAAAATACAGCAATATCCACACCAACTATAAGTGAAGTTTGATACTACATCTGATTTGTCTGTTTCCTTTTTAAAAAAATTATTTATGAACTAATATGTTATTTCAGGAGTTACTGTACCATGCAGGGACTAGCATTCCAACTATTTGAAACCATATGTTTGAGATGATGTTACTGGAATCTTTTTTCTTTTGTTAGTGTTTAGTCAAAATTGTTTCTTTAATTATTTTACAAAATGGCTAAAATATCTTGCTTCTTTGAGAATTACCCTTAAGGAACTTAGTTGCTGATTATCAGGAAGAAAATGAGGTTGGTGTCACTTGAAATACACAGCACTGGCTAAGAAAACATCTTTTTCATTGTCTGGGAAGAAGATCATTTGATATAAGAAAATGAGTAGATTAAAATTCTAGAAAACTTTATGATTGAAGTATGAATCTTTGTTTTTAATAACAGTGATCAGTCTTTCTACTTCAGTAAGAATTTTGTGTTGTATGTGATTTTGCTGTTTTTTTTTTTTTTTATATTTATGTTGCCAGAGTAGTCTTAACCAAATGTGGTTTAGAATGTATTGAGGAATAATATTTGTCTCTTACAGAAAATGAACAATTTCACCTGCATATATAGCTTGTAGCCTAATTTTAACCTCTCTACTTTTTAATCTAATTAACTGTTATGAACAACTTCTATTATTAATTCTGAGAGAACACACATTGCTGCACTACTCCTCAGAATTCTGGTTTTAATGAATATGAGTGGGCTCAAGAAACTACAAACTCCCGAGTGATGCCAATGTTGCTGGTCTGGGGGTCAACTTTGAGAACTACTGAATTTAGAAATAAATTTTAGAAAAACAGAAAGAGAGAGGTGGCTTACACCTGTAATCCCTGCACTTTGGGAGGCTGAGGTGGCCAGATCGCCTAAGGTCAGGAGTTCGAGACCAGCCTAGCCAACATGGCAAAACCCCGTCTCTACTAAAAATCAATCTTCATGGTGGCAGGTGCCTGTAATTCCAGCTACTGAGGAATTATGCTGAGGCAGGATAATTGCTTGAACCTGGGAGGCAGAGGTTACAGTGAACTGAAATAGCATCACTGCACTCCAGCCTAGGTGATAGAGCAAGACTCCATCTCAAAAAAAAAAAAAAAAAAGGAAAAAGAAGAATAGAAAATAGAAAGATTTAGAAGCCACCCTGAGATCTCATGCCAATAATTTTAGAAAAAGAATAGCACCTTAAAACAAAAGAAATCTGTGAAAGAATAAAGCCAAGAACAGAAATTAATTAAATAGAAAAGACATATAAGATAGAGTACCAACAAGGTCCAAGAATGAAATTATTTTAAAAACTGGTAAAATCTTCATGAGCATAAGCAAGGAAAAGAGAAAAGACACAAATAATATGAGAAATGAAAAAGTAACATCACTATCCCAAAGGATATTAAGTAAATATTTTGAATGACTATGTGCTAATAAATTTGAAACTTTAAATTAAATTTTAAACTTTTCTGGAAAATACAGCTACTTTGTTGTTGCACAGGAAGAAAATGAATATCCTATATTTGTTTTAGAGATTAAGTATGTAATCACTGGGTGCGGTGGCTCACACCTATAATCCCAGCACTTTGGGAGGCTGAGGCGGGCAGATCATGAGCTCAGGAGTTTGAGACCACCTTGATCAATATGGTGAAATCCCAGCTTTAAAAAAATTTTTATAATAATTAGCCAGGCATGGTAGCACATGTCTGTAATTCCAGCTACTTGAGAGGCTGCAGCAGGAGAATCGCTTGAACCCAGGAAGCAGAGGTTGCACTGAGCTGAGATCGGGCCACTGCACTCCAGCCTAGGTGACATAGCAAGACTGCATCTCAAAAAAGAAGAAAGAAAAAGAAAGAAAGAAAGAAAGAAAGAAAGAAAGAAAGAAAGAAGAAAGAAAGAAAGGAAGGAAGGAAAAGAAAGAAAGAAGAAAGAAAAGAAAGAAAGAAGAAAAAAGAAAGAAAGAAAGGAAGAAAGAAAGAAAGAAAGAAGAAAGAAGGAGGGAGGGAGGGAGGGAGGGAGGGAGGGAGGAAGGAAGGAAGGAAGGAAGGAAGGAAGGAAGGAAGGAAGGAAGGAAGGAAGGAAGGAAAAGACCGGGCCATAATAGAGCCACTAGTTTTATTCAAAGAAGAAATATAATTTTAAACAAAATCCCCCATAGAATAACCTTTCTCTTATTTTACCCTTTTTCTTAAAAAATAGTTTTGCTTTGTTCACAACTTCAGTTTAATAGTCATTTTCTCTCAGAACCAGATGTCAATTACCTTCTTGCTTCCATTGTTGCTGCAGAACGTCTGCTTTCCGTTCAATTCAGAATTAATCTGCCTTTTCTCTTGAAGTCCTTTTAAGGTTTTTCTTTTGACTTTGGTATTCTGTGGGCTCACTACACTTGTCTAATTTTTTTACCTCTGAATTTTATATACTGTGCTTTTTATATTTGTGAACTTGTGTCTTTCTTAAGTTGTAGGAAGCTCTAAGATATTTTCTTGTCTGCACCATTATTTCTAGTCTGTTTTCCTGGGACTTTGACTGGGAGTATACCAGCCCTTCTTATTCTATTCTACATATATTTAACTTCTTACATGCATCCCTGTCTCCCTATACCATATGTGGATACTACATTAGTCCATTTTGTGTTACTATAAAAGAATACCTGCAGCTGGGTAATTCATAAAGAAAAGAGGTTTAATTGACTCGCAGTTCTGGAGACTGTACAGGAAGCATGGCACCAGCATTTGTTTCTGGTGAGGGCTCATAAAGCTCACAATCATGGCCCCTCAAATCTCACATCCTTCTCACATTACAAAATGAAACCATTCCTTCCCAGTGGTCCCCAAGTCTCAACTCATTCCTATCAACTCAAAAAGTCCAAAGTCTCATGTCAGACTCAAGGAAAGTTCCTTCCACCCATGAACCTGTAAAATCAAAATCAAGTTACTTACTTCCAAAATACAATGGTGGTATAGGCATTGGATAAACATTCCTATTCCAAAAGAGAGAAATTGGCCAAAAGCAAGGAGCAACAGGCCCTACACAAGTCTCAGCCAGTAAGGCATTAATCAAATGTTGACACTCTAAAATAGTCTCCTTTGACTCCATCTTCCACATCCAGAGCACAATGGTACAAGAGGTGAGCTTCAAGGCTTTGGGCAGCTCCACACCTGTAACTTTTCAGGGTACAGCCCCATGGCTGCTCTCACGTGTTGAAATTGAGTACCTGTGGTTTTTCCAGGCTCAGAGTACATGCTGCCAATGAATCTGCCATTCTAGGGGCTGGAGGGAAGTGGCCCTGTTCCTATAGCTCCATAGACAGTGCCCCAGTGGGAATTCTGTGTGGAGCCTCCAACGCTACATTTTCCTTTGGCACTGCTTAAACAGGGGCTCTCTACAGGGACACCACCCCCGCAGCAGGCTTCTGCCTAAGCAACCAGGTTTCCTGATACATCCTCTGAAATCTACGAGGAAGCTGCCAAACCTCCTTCATGCTTGCATTATGCATACATTTAAGTTTACCACCACATGGGAACCGCTAAGGATTACAGCTTGCACCTTCTGAAGCAGTGGCCCAAGCTGTACCTGAGGCCCTTACAGCCAAGGCTGGAACGATAGCAGTTGGGATGCAGGGACCAGCATCCCAAGGCTGCACAGGACAGCACTGCTCCAGGCCTGGCCCCTGAAACCATTCTTTGCTCCTAGGCCTCTGGGCCTGTGATGAGAAGGGCTGTCCCAAAGATTTCTGAAATATCTTGGAGGCTTTTTTCCCCAAGTCTTGGATATTACCACCTGGCTCCCTTTTTGTCATGCAAATCTCTCCAGCATCCTTGCTCCAAAGGTTGCTGTATTTCTCTCCTGAGAAAGTGTTTCCTTTCTCTACCACATGATTAGGCTACAATTTTTCCAAATTTTTATGCCTGACTTCTCTTTTAAATGTAAGTTCCAACTTTGCCTCATTTCTTTGCTCCTATTTGATCATAAGTTGTTTGGAGCAGACAGGCCACATCTTGAATGCTTGGCTTCTTAGAAATTTCTTATACCAGATACCCTAAGGTATCATTCTTAAGTTCAACCTTCTATAGATTCCTATTATGCAGACATAATATATCCAAGCTCTTTGCTACGGTGTAACACAAGTGACCTTTACTCCAGTTCCCAATAAATTCCTCATTTCCATCTGAGTGCCCCATCTGAGACCATGTCAGCCTGACCATCACTGTCCATACTTCTATTAACATTTTGATCACAATTATTTAACCAGTCACTAAGAAGTTCCAAACTTTCCCTCATCTTCTTGTCTTCTTCTGAGACCTCCAAACCCTTCAACTTCTGCCCATTTCTTCTGCATTTTCAAGTACCTTTATAGCAATGCTACACTCCTCCGCACTAATTTGGTGTTTTAGTTCATTTTGCATTTCTAGAAAAGAATACCTGAGATGGGATAATTTATAAAGAAAAGAGATTTCATTGGCTCACAGTTTTTCAGGCTGTACAGGAAGCATGATGTCACCATCTGCTTCTGGCAAGGGCATCAGGAAGCTTACAATGATGACAGAAGGTGAAAAGGGAGCAGGCCTATAACAAGACAAGAGAGAAAGCAAGAGAGGGAGTAGGTGCCAGTGTCTTTTAAACAACTTGATCTCACGTGAACTCACAAAGTGAAAACTCATTCATTATTGTGAAGATGGCACTAAGACACTCATGAGGCCCCACGACCCAAACACCACCCACTGGGTCCTGTCTCAAACACTGGGGATCACATTTTAACATGAGATTTGGAGGGGAAAAAACATCCAAACCATATCAGGTAGTTTATTTGAATCTATCTTTTAGTTCCCTCATTTCCCTTCAGCAGTGTGTAATACCTTGTATAACTACCATCTAGAGTCTAATCTTCAACAGTTACATTTCATATTTCTTAAAAACTCAATTTGATTGGTCATTCTTGATAGTCTGTTGTTCCTTGCTCAGATTTTATTCCACTTTCTACTTATTTAAATGTATACTATACTATGCTTATATTTGTATTCTATGTCTGATCATTCCAGTATCTAAACTCTTCAGTTGGGATCTTAAACCATCACTGATTTTGCTAATTCTCACTCATGGTTCCTCATTTCATTTTCTGTTTGATGATTTCCTTTTATTGTGAGCTCAAATTTTGTTGAATTGGACCTGTAGGAATACCATTGATATACATTTGAAATTTTTTATTCTGGAGGAGATTTGCAGGATTATCATAGCACCACTTTAGCACTTTTAAGTTTCCAGCTTCATGAAGGAATGAGAGATTCATCCCCTTCAATGTGTAGCAGCCAGTTTAGCCTTTGGTATCAGCACTGGTATTGACATTTACTTTTAGGACCTCTCTGATCCTAGTGGTATCAAATGGTTTATTAATTAGTTTATTTTCCTAACTCTACTGAAAGTCCAGAAATGCATCAAAAATATACTTCATGCACATTGTCTGGGAGCTAGGTTGTCTTGCAGCAGAATGATTTTTTAGGGTATCTAGTTCCTTCATACTACCAGAAACAAAAACCCTCAAAGTAACATTTTTCACTGTAAAAAATTTGGAAATTCCACATAATCCTAAAACAAAAAGAAAAATAAAATCTCCCATCACTTAGCTATCCAGAAAATTCAGTTTAATAATTTGGTGAGTATTTTTCAAACATAAACATACATTCTCAGAATACACACACTACACACACACACATACACAGAGAGAAAGAGAGAGAGAGAGAGAGAATTTTTTGTACTATTTGCCAGATACATGATCTGAATGTCAAGACTACTACCTTCTTCACCCACCCACCCCCAACCATGGTAAACAACATCAGTCAATTACTGCTTTCCAACTCTTGGGACCAGTAGCTTCATGTCATGTCATTAAATTTACATCATCAAAACATTACAGAAAACAAATGCCAACCAGTTGGAGTTAGTTGGCATGTAAGGTATTCTCTTTCTTCTTTTTAAAGTTAATACATAATGTTCATTTATTTTTTAGAGTGTGTATAAATTAAATTTGATAAACACAATTTGTGAAAATCATACAGAAAGTATTATATTATTTTTAACTAATGAAACATTTATAAAATGTACTACAGAGAGCATATTTAGTAATTAAAATTGCCACCTTCAAAATAGTAAATGTCAATACAAATATGGCATAAGACGAAAATGTTCCAGGTATCAGAGTGGATTAATAGACATATATTATAAACGAGATGTGTTTATATTACAAATAATCTTCATCCTTAATGAATCTTTAAAATTGAACTATACTGACAGTTAAAGATGTAAGAGAGAGACACAGCCCCCTTCTCCAAGGTCTATATTTTGTTTATAAAGATTCTAGTTCAACTAGTCAACAAACGACAGCTCAAATTCCACCTGCCTTCTAATATGTAAATAAAGTTTTATTGGAACATAGCCATGCTTATTTGTTTCATATTGTCTACGGGTGCTTTCATGCTAAAATGGCAGCATTGACAGACATGAAAAACAATGAGTTGCTGTCCTTTGTAGGGACATGGATGAACCTGGAAACCATCATTTTCAGGAAACTGACACAAGAACAGAAAATCAAACACCACATGTTCTCACTCACAGGCAGGTGTTGAACAATGAGAACACATGGACACAGGGAGGGGAGAATCACACACTGGGGTCTGTAGGGGCGAACTAGGGGAGGGACAGTGGTGGGTGGGGAGTTGGGGAGGGATAACATGGGGAGAAATGCCAGATATAGGTGATGGGGAGGAAGGCAGTAAACCACATTGCGATGAATGTACCTATGCAACAATCTTGCATGTTCTTCACGTGTACCCCAAAACCTAAAATGCAATAAAATATATATATATATATATATTTTAAATGGCAGTATTGAGTAGTTGTATTAATAACATAGAACATACAGCTTAAAATACTTACTTTCTGGGCCTTTACAAAAAAATTTTGCCGAGCCTTGCTTGTTATTCAGTGGTTGACTATACAGTGAACCAAGGTTAAAAGTCAGCACAATCCCAAGTGGTCCTGATTTCCTCCAGATTCTCTGCTGAAAACTCATCTACTTTGCTCATTTACTTTACTTCCCCTGCATCTAACTCCCCTTCTCACTGTCACTCCAAGCTCTCCCTGCCTTAAGGCTTGACTCCTACTGTTACATGATACCAAGAAATGCTTGAAGATAAATAACTCCCAGGGATGTGCTAAACCATGGTTTTTCTGACCCAGTATAATTCAAATGTATTTGTTTTCTTTTTATAAAATCATAGGTCATTTATTTATATCCCCGTACATCTCCTACTCATTTGCTTCCATTAACAGAAACTATGAAGACAAATAGCATAGAAATGCCAAATTTACGGTTCCAAAATGAAGAGTTCTACATCTTGAAAAAGGATGAGAGACGATGTTATTTGAGTTAGACCTTCAAGGACAAGAGGAATTCTGATAAGTACGAGGCACTGGAAAATTATTATAGTCAAGGATAATGGCAAAAGCAGGGAATAAAGGCAGGAAGGAGCATATAGTGATCAGAGACCAAAACAAAACAAAAATCAACAGGCTTGTACATTCTTTAGAACAACTCATTATTACTGTCATTATATGCACAAGAAAACAGAGGTTCATCAGAGAGGTTCAGCAGCTTGCCTAAGGTCACGTAGCAAAAAATGGATGCTCTTGGATTTAATCCCAGCCAGTCCAACTCTAACCACTATCCTGTGCAGCCTGAGACCAATCATTGAAGTTACATGTATTGATTATGACCATTTCTACCTGACAGCAAATGCAAGGGAACCATGAATACCACACTAAGAAGAAAAAAACTAAAGAAAAAAATGAATGAAAGAAAAATGTTTGGCAATGGGAACTTACAAATAGGACTTAAATACCCCTAACTTCAATAAAAGGGAAATGAACTATGAAATTATTGAAGGAAGCAGTATATGAAAATGAAGGCATAGATACTCCATTCAAACCTCTTAATACATAAATTTAAATATTCACCCCATTTTAAGTGAATGATTCTGTCAAAAGAATTAATTTTCTGAGCAATGGGAATATTCATTTAGCATGATTCCACCATCTGCAATTTATGAACCAAATTATACTGTTTCAGAAAAAAAGAAGTTGGTACAATGCATTTAAACTACATCAAGAGCAAATCAAAAATGTTTCCCTAAAATTGAAGAAATCACCAAGTAAAAGTTAATCGCCTGCACCTTTAGTAGACAGTGATCATTACAGAATAATATATAACAAATGCTTTACCCAAATGGTTTTTCAAACTTTAGCATTTTATTCATAATATGTGAAGTCAAAGTTCTATTTTTACTGGAAGGGGGAATTCTGACATCAACAGAGCAGTCAATAGTCTTGGTGTCCCAGAAAAGACCTTTTAAACACATTGTTGTTTCCAAAAGGCTTTGCAGGGATCTTAGGAAAAAATGTCCATCAAAACCTGGCAGGTAACTTTAATGGGGAAAACAGGTTAGACAGACTCTATGCAAAGTGGAGGAACTTCCTCTCTATGTGGGAAGCAAAGCTTCTTAGTTCCAGCGAAGTGTTGGCATAAAGGAATAGGAGCTTACTATTATCAGCTATGCCAATTTTTCGAAAAAAGCTACAACTCCAAATATTTGGATAAATTTTTAAACGGCCACTAAATGAAAATGTTTAAGACACTGAGCAGACTAAAACCACTAAAGAAAATTTGCAGGCTAGGTAGACAAGCAGGCTGCAACTTATCCATTTTGCTCTGGAGCATCCGTCATTTACCAAAGAGTGAAACAAAGCCTGAATATACGCAAAAGGGAAAATCTATTAAGAGAACACCATGGGACTCTTTTATATATAACAGAGATGATCACCTAATTACCAGATTTGTCTTTCTTTCACTTTTTCCTTCTTTACTCATTTATTCATTCTCTTATTTAACAAATATTTGCTCATTGCCTTTTTGGTATCAAGCTCAGCAGCTGGTGGAAGAAAAAGGAATGTAATCAAATAATTATGGCTACTTAACATGTGCTGGTTAAGATATATACCAAAGTACTGTGAGAGCAAGAACAGGAAGCGTTAACTCTCCCCAGGGAGGTCAGGGAGCCACACTGGATTTAGTAGGTAGCTGTTAGTTTTGCTTGCTCAGCATCCATTTTCTTTCTTTTTTTTCTGGTGACATTGACTCAATTTTAATTTGAGAAATATTTTAGTCGGCATAGGTTAGTAAAAGCAATGCAACATTTTATTTCTTGTTCACACTACACATTTTTATTCATCCTATATGGGATAGAGAGGGCTTCATTTGACCACAAGCACTCAGGGACCTAGGCTGACAAATGTTTTATCTCTTTTAGCTACACCATGTAGAATACACGGAAGATATAGCTAGACCATCTCACACTGGTGCCTCTTTGCTTTAACTTAGACATATCATGGCCTCCTCTTGGTTAAAATAGTCATATGGTCTCATCTCACTTCCTGGAGGCTTAGAAATGTAGGAGAACCTATTACATGCAATCTTGATGACATGTCCACCAAAATGTCCCACCAGCTCATGATTGAGACATGGACATGTTACCCAAGCAAAGGCAATGAGATAATTTCTTTGAGTTTTGAATCTTCAACTGAATCTCACAGAGTGCAAAACCAGAACCGACCCATTCCAAGGACCCTGTCCATGAAAAAATGGGATTCATTAGTTCTCATAGTCTAGATTCATAAATGTTCTTTTCTGCCTTGAATGGTTAATTTATTTTTTTGTTTCTTGAGCTACTTATATCTACCTGTATCCATCTTGTATCTTTTCAAAACACTCATTTTATTGTCCAAGTTAGTCAGAGACATTTACACAAGCCAACAATGACTACTGATACCCTGGAAATAATATGCAAAGTAAGTCTTAAAGAATGAGTAAAAGTTTGATATGATATGGGAAACGAGTTGGTGTGGGATGAGCATAACATCAAGGGCAACAAATGGTCAGAGTAGGAGAAGCAGATAAAGCCAGGTATGGCTAAAAACAAGAATGGGTGGATTAAAGCATGTCAAGATATGGGAAAGATAGCCAAAGGCAAAGAAATAGCAACAAGGATTTCTATATCATCCTGATGAAGTTTAGATTTGACCCTGAAGAGAATACACATGTCCCAGCCAGAGAAGCATGCCTGCAGACAGTGAAGAGCCATAGAAGGCTTTTAAGTAACTGACTTCACCATGGTTTTTTTTTAAATCTTTAGTCTCATTTAGATAAATTTTGCATAACATAAAATTTACCAATTTAAAAATGCACAATTCAGTGGTTTTTAATATGTTCACAGAGTCTTGAAACCATCACTACTATTTAATTTTAAAATACTTTTGTCACCCCCAAAGAAAACTCAAACCCATTAGTAATCACTACCTATTTGCCTAGCCCCTAACAACTATTAGTCTACTTTCTTTCTCTAGAGATTTGCCTATTCTGGGCATTTCATACAAATGGAATCATACAATATGTAGTCTTTTTTACTGGCTTCTTTCACTTCGTGTAACATTTTGAAGAATCCTTCATGTTACCCTTCTGTATTCTCAGGTTCTCTCCATGATACCACTGTAGTAGAGTAGTTAGACTTCCTACATAGAGTTCCAAGAACCCAAGTTAGAACTTTTGAAGGTGAGGTCTGCAACTGGCATAGCGTCATTTCTTCTGTACTCTGTCAGTGATAACAATCACAGGACCATCCAGATACAAGGAGAGAAATAGTGGTCTCAATCTCTGAATTGAAGGAATGTCACAAAATTTGCAGCCCTGTTTGATATGCCTTATATACACTGAGAAAATCAATATTGCTTCAATTCCTCCTCCCTAGCTTTCCAGAACTACCAGTTTTAGGACGAATTTTTCAACCTTCCAGTTCCTATGGTAGTCCTCAAGGGTTGCCAACAAGTTCATGTCTCTCTATGTTGTTTTCATCCAAAGAAGCCCAACTGATGGCAGCCTAAGAATTAGAAACTGGTTAGTGAGAAATAATGAGGGAAATAGACTTCCTCTCAGGCTTGTAGTTGGGTAGATTAAAATGACTGTGCTGCCACTCTATCGTATATAAAGTGCAGAAGCAAGAGGGTTGAGAATAATATAATGAGTTCTACTTTTCATAAAACAGTCGTTTCAACAACCTGTTGGCTATTTCGGTGGTAATTGTGACAAAGATTTGAAAATCATAAATACATTGGTGATAACTGAAGTCAGTGGCATGGATGAGGTGTATAAAATGAAAAGAGAATTAAGCTAAAGAATGAACCCTTGGTGAAGCAGAAATGAAAGAGGAAATGAAAGGGCGAGAGAGGTAGAAATCACGAATGGAAATACTTGTAGCTGGATTAAATCTGGGGGAAAGAATCAGGAGAGGGGGAGAGTCGATGATCCAATAGAAGATAATGGACTCACGGGTTTTCTGTGGGGACAGAAGCAGATGAGATCCAGACTAAAATGGAAACATTTTCACGGAAGGATACTTTCATGATTCCAAGAGGGAGGGATGAAGTCAGCTGGAGAGTTACTCTTCTTCTGGGGCAGGAGGAGATTGGAGAAAGATAGTTGTGGGGAAAGATGAGTCTGTAAATTAGAAAAAAAAATTGCTGAAGAAGTCAGTTATTTGTTGTGTTGTTTTGTTTTTCAAACTAATGGCTGCTATTTATAATACCAACATAAAGGGGATAGGCAAAGTTATCTGTTGAAATCAATGTGAGGCAGGAACTGATATTGTACATCTCTGTCCCCAGCATCATCTTTTCTGTCTTCCTCTCCTTTTCTTCCCAATGTTATGTTTACGCCCTCATTCTAATGCTCTGCCTGAGGATCTGTCTGACACCTGGCTCTGTCAGACCTACACTCATACTTTTGGCAAGTGATCCCTTTAAGATACAATTCCAATTATATGATCACTATACACATATACATGTACACACATATAGAGACCCAAGGAATTGATCTCTTATTCCCTACTGAATTCAGTGCCATAGAATCTACCATCATGTGCCTCCGAGTGTCTACATTTTATTCTTAAGTATTTTCTATGCCCCAACTGCTATGGTTTGAATGTTTGTGTCCCTCTAAAATTCATGTTGAAACTTAATCCCTAATACAATAATATTAAGAGGTGAGGATTTTAGAAGCTGATAGGCCACGAAGGCTCTACACTCATGAGTTGATTAGTGCCTTATAAAAGGACTTGAGGGACAAGGTCACCCCTTCCTTCCCTTCTACCATGTGAGGACACAGCATTCCTCCCCTCTGGAGGATGCAGCAACAACGTGTCATCTTGGATGCAGAGAGCCCACACCAGATGTGGAAACTGCCAGCACCTTGATCTTGGACATCCCCACCTCCAGAACTGTGAGAAATAAATCTCTATTGCTTATAAATTACGCTTTCTATGACATTTTGTTATAGTAGCATAAACAAAGACACCAACTAAAATCAACAATTCATTATTCCCCAAGCTCCCCCTGTATCTTCTTTCCTCTATAGCTTGGCACTTTCGTGTCTTCTACCTGAAGTGCCTCCTTTCCAATTCTACCTTTTTACGTGTGGCCATTTCTTAATCTGAGGGCCTATTATGGGGTGGAGAGGGCCATTTGCTTTAAATGTTATATATATAAAAGACCTTGCATTTACTTCAAAGTGATTAAATTGATTGATTGTTATTACAATTCTTGGTGTTAAAAGTATTAATTTCTTACATGTGAATGTTTAAAATATACCTCCATTTTTTACAACCCTACCGACCATTTTGTTTATTAATACGCTAGGTGCCTCAAAAAATGAAAAAGACTTAGGTCTTTCTGGAATTCTAAGAATGCATGTTCAAGCTTAACAATAATAATTATTACAAATGTTTAATAACTAACATTTTTTATACAGTGCCTATTACATGCAGGTACTATGCTGAGTACTTAATATTTTATTTCATCCTTCAACAACAGTCCCATGGAGTATATGCTGCTATTATTTCATTATCATAAAGAAAGAAACTGAGGTTTACTGAGTGATACAGTGTGGATATTTGTCCCTGCCCAAATCTCATGGTGAAATCTAATATCCAATGCTAGAGGTAGGGCCCTGTGGGAGGTGTTTGTATCGTGAGGGCAGATCCCTCACAGCTTGATGCTGTCTTCATGATAGTGAGGTCTCATGAAATCTGGTCAATTAAAAGTGTGCAGCACCTCTCTACCCTTTTCTCAACCCCACACCCTCTCTCCTTCTTGCTCCTGCTTTCACCACGTGAGATGCCTACTCCCCATTCACATTCTGCCATGAGTAAAAGCTTCCTGAAGCCTTCCCAGAAGCAGATGGCACTAAGTTTCCTATACAACTTGCAGTGAGCCAAGTAAACCTCTTTACTCATAAATTGCCCAATCTCAGGTATTTATTTGCAGAAATACAAGAATGGCTTAATACGTTGAACATAGGTAGAATGGTCCAGGTTATACAACTCAGATGCCATCTATTCATAAGTTTTTTTTTAAATTATGCTAAATAATAAGTCCAATAATAAGTCCTCTCTTTTTTCTTTGAATCCTCACAGCAAATGTTTATGTTATGAGATTCTCTTTATTTTGTATTATAGTTTTGTAAAAACATGGCAAATCCCCAAAATAGTCTGATAGCTTCTTAAAATTAAGAATTAAGGCAAAACGGTTTTTTTTTTTTTTGAAACCCCACTGCCAACGCTGAGCTTTGCACACAATAGGACTTCAATATATCCACCACATTATTTTGGAGAATTACATTTACTTAATCACAATTAGCTTTCAAACAAATTCAACAAGTATGTAGGAAAGCAAATGCAGGTCGATGTTAGTGTAATTACCAGTATAGTAAATCAATAAGTACTGAAAGCATTGCCTCCATAAAGAATATGAGTCCAGTAATGATAAGTAATGGAGAAAAATCTTATGTTTTCTTACAGACATTTTCTCTCATTCTCCATTCCTTTCCATCTATACTTAACTAGCTTCTGGTAGCCTTTTATTCTTTTTCCTTTGACATTATATGTTTCAGCACTTGTTGGGTGATGAAAATAATATGTAAAAATGTCCTTGCTCTTGCATTTTTTATTCTAAAAGTGACAGAAATAAACCAAAAAAGTAAATGACTTAATGGTAATCTGTTAGAAATGATGAAATTTGTTATATGTTCTCCTACAGAATATAGATCACATTCCTCTTTATTCTTCCCTAACTTTTCGTAATTTTTTATGTCCTCTTAGAAATCATATTCTATGTTCTTCTCTTTATTTTCCTCTCACTACCTGGTTGCTTCTTTCTTACCTTTCTTCCTTTCTCTCTCTCTCTCTCTTATTTTCTAAAATCATTTAGGGTTTCCTGTGAAAATCTAAAGGACTTAATAAAGAAAATTTTAAAAAAGAATTAACTCTACAACTTGCAAAAAAAAATATTTTTCATGTCACCACCACAACTTGGCATACTGAGTTGTACATTATTCTCTTTGTGGTGATTACAGCCTTGATGTAGATTTTTTACAACACATCTTTTAGTCATACACTTCCAAATTTAAATCTAAAAATTAAAAAGCATCTTAATGTAAAAGTCCTTGACAACTGGTCACAATAATTCTCATTTGACATGAATAATTTATTCATTTTCTTGTTGGTGGTATTGGGCCATTATTTTTCCATTCACAATTTAACACTGGATAGTTCCTACAGTCTTCAAGATAGCCACAATTTTGTTTATGTTATTGTTTAATACATTGTAAAATGTCAGCCAAAGCTTTATTGCACTTGTTCATTTTGTAAATTAATAAAATATTTTCCTTGTATAGCCTTTGGGTGCACAGACCATAAGCAAGAAAAATCGTAAATTGATAGGAATAAAATATATCTGGTTCTCGTTACAGCTGGAGTACTATGTAACTAGAACTCTTCTGCCTTTTGCCACAACTTTTCATGAAGTACAAAAAAAAAAAAGACTTGGCCCCACCAGTGTACATCTAACTCATCTTCCTTTGGAGGTTGAAAAGACTTAGGGATGCTAAGACTTAGAGATGTTATCAAATTTCAACGTGTGGAAAAGAAATTTAAAAATAATAATCCAGGAACTCTGTGTAACACCACATAATTTACACAGCAATTTCACATATATTATCTCATATCTCATTTCAAGGAAAGCATGAAGCATGTCCCTCCTTCTTATAAAAATGGGGAGAGAGGACACTCTCGGGAAGAAACTCAAATTAAAACATAAGGAAGTTTGGCAATGTTTCTAAAATTGTGCCTAGATCTAAAGGAAGTAGGGCACTATTTTTATATGCATACTTAATACATGCCCATTTTTAAACCCTAAAATATAGTTAAGAGCCATCAGTTAAGAGCAGCTTCAGGCTGTATATAACAAAACAAAACAAAAATCTAGACTAATCATGACTTAAACAAGATAGAAGTTTATTTTTCTCAACAGTCCTGGGCTAGAACAGCAGCTCTTCCAAATCCTCTAGAACTCCTGCTATGCTATTCCAATACAGAGCCTTTATCTTCATTGTGAGACGTGACTGCTTGATTCCCAGCTATTACATCAGAGCTCCAAGCCATAGAAGGGAGGAAGAGAAGACAGAAAACAGGCAAGCCCTCTCCTGTGTAAAGAGACTTCTGAAATATCTTATACAATATTTCTCTTTGTACTTTATTAACTAAATCTTAAATATACAGCAACCCCGGTTGCAAAAGAGGTATGGAAATGTGGCATTTTAACTGGATGGAAATAAAGCCACTAAGTTAAAGTGGTACTCACCAACTCAGTGGGTAAGGTAAGCCCATCCACTAAGTAGGTATGGGGTAGGCAGGTGGCAGACTTTGCTATAAGAAAGGATGGAAGAAGAGAGGTGAGAAAATAAGTAAGAATAAAAGCTACCAGCTCAAATTCTTTATTACCCCAGGGATTAATTTCTAGCAGTCCTCAAGATTTCCATTAGTAAAACTTTAAAATTTGACTTGCTGATAATTTGGAAAATTATCCGAGTGATATGCTAACACAACAAAACGTTGATGATGGCATTGTGGGATTAGTAGTAGCAGTAGTAGTAATATTAACAGCAGTAGTACTAAGAGTAGGCTTTTTGCCACTCGATATGTATTCCCAAAACTATGTAAAACTAATTATCTTTTTATAATGAAACTAAGCTTCTATTTGAATAAACAGATTCTTTTATTCTCAATGTTTTTCTGAGTTTTGTTCTAAGTATTTATAGTTGATTAAACTTCAAATAATTGATGAACATTTATACTGCAACTAATGGGACTGAAATAGCCTTTTAAAGGCTAAGACAGTTGGTATAGCTTGTGTTTGAGAAGATTAAATTTGAGGTAGAGTTTAAACTTGGGCTCCATCACTGAAAAGCTATACGTAACCTTTCACATTCAGTGATTCACTCTCTAAGACTCAGTTTCCTGAATTATAACAGAGATAACAAACAACCCAAGAATATTTAATTTGAAAGGCTACAGTGAGGGTTAAACAAAATAATGCATAAAATACATATGATTTGGTAAGTGTTCATAAAATTCTTAATTCAAGATCTTCTAAACAAAGTACTAGAGACTAATCAGATATTACTTTTTTGAAACAGAATAATTCTAAGGGCAAAATATCCCTGAATAATGTGGTAGTATGCATAGAGTTTACAAAAAAAACTGTAAAGATAAATACAGTTTTGAGTTTGATGTTAATGACCTGGGGAAAATCTGGTTCATCAGATAATGCTTTCAGGAAAAAATAAGAATATGTGTTCCCTATAGCTGATAATAAATGGTTCTCAAAACAACAGAAATTAAATATTGTCTAACCTAAGAATGGTTCCAAAATATCAATAACTTGTTTTTAATTTATGAATGTGGTATAATTAATAATCCTATCAAATTTTATTTTTTGGAAACCGAATTTTCTAAATTACCAACATCAAAATGAAGAAGCAGAAAATCTTGAGTCTGATCTAAGTCTGAACTCAGAGATTATTTCTCAATCTTTTCTCATTCACCTGACTTGAATGATTGTGATCTCTTCATCACTACTCATTAAATCTGTCACCACTTTATATCATATATTTGTGAATTAACTTTTCCTGAAGAAATACTTATGGCCGGGTGCAATGGCTCACACCTGTATTCCCAGTGCTTTGAAAGGCCTAGCCTGGAGAATCACTTGAGGCCAGGAGTTCGAGACCAGCCTTAGCAACATGGCAAGGCCCCATTTCTACACATTTTTTTAATTAGCCAGATTTGGCAGTGTGTGCCTATAGTCCCAACTACTCAGGATACTGATGTAGGAGGATCACTTGAACCCAAGAGTTTGAGGCTGTAGTAAGCTATGATCACCCCACTAGGTGGCCAAGAGATACAAAAGGAAGGAAGGAAAGAAGGAAGGAAGGAAGGAAGGAAGGAAGGAAGGAAGGAAGGAAGGAAGGAAGGGAGGAAGGGAGGAAGGGAGGAAGGGAGGAAGGGAGGAAGGGAGGAAGGGAGGAAGGGAGGAAGGGAGGAAGGGAGGAAAGGAGGGAGGAGGGAGGAGGGAGGGAGGGGAAAAGAAAAGAAAAGAGAAAAGAAAAGAAAAGAAAAGAAAAGAAAAAAAGAAAGGAAAAGAAAAGAAGGCTTTAACCCATTTGTAACTGTCAACCCCTTTCGTAATTGGGTAAATGGTCCAGTAAATGTCTCTTTCAAAATCAGCCTATGCACGGGTGTTTCCAGCTGTGTAAATGTGTGTGGGGTATCTCTGAGGGGGCTGCAGTGCTCTCAACCTTCTTCATCAATTATCTAGGTTTCCGCTCTTCTTCATGTCCCTTACTTAAAGAGTATCCCCTTGTCTTTCTTTTTTTTTAAGCTGCTTCTTTTCTTTTTGTCTTAGCTTCAATTACTGCCTCCTATGGGTAACATTCAGAAAATCAAGTCTTTGGAGAGCTAAATAATATATATCCATTCATTTAAGAACACACAACAAGTACTTATTAAAAATGTACTGCAAATACTAAATAGTCACACATAAAAGACAGTCAGTATCCTCAATGAGTCTACAATTTTGCAACCAACAGACACTTGGCATCACTGATAAACCCGGGCTATCAATGCAAGCTTTATCCTATAGACAGAGTTTCTGAGCTACTCATGGAGCAAAAGGCTTTTGAAGAAGGATGAAACATCTAATCCCATTATAGTCTTTGTGGCTTCAGCCTAACTAGATTGTAAGATCCTTGAAGTTCAGATAAATGTATTTTTGTTTGTTTGTTTTTGTTTTGTTTGAGACGGAGTCTCACTCTGTTGCCCAGCTGCCAAGCTGGAGACCAGTGACTTGATCTCTGCTCACTGCAACCTCCACCTCCCGGACTCAAGTGATTCTCCTGCCTCAGCCTCCTGAGTAGCTGAGATTACAGGCATGCACCACCAGGCCTGGACAATTTTTAGTAGAAATCAGGTTTTGACCTGATTATCAGGCTGGTTTCAAACTCCTGACCTCAGGTGATCTACCCACCTCAGCTTCCCAAAGTGCTGGGATTACAGGTTATTATTATTTTTTTTTTAATCTTCTATTCTGCCAAGAGAGTTAAAAGTGTTATGTTTGCTTGCTGAATAAAGGAAACTATTCAGACTTGCTGATGCTGAGGCTGGAACATCCCTAAGTGCAAATGATTTTGTTGATTTGTCCAAAGGGCAAATTGTGACTTTTTAATATTAGCCATTTGCATCTCAGTATGGATTCTTTAGATCTTCTCCTTAGAGTGGGAAGTTGTGCACAGCAAACAATTTATGGAGTAGAAAGAAATCATGAAAATGCGTGGAACATGTAGATGTTATTAATCCTCAAGAATTGAAGAAATCACAGAAAGTGATGGCTGCGGGTTCTGGAAGATAAAGTTTGTCAAAGAACTCCTACTCTGATTAAAACAAGACTTTACCTACACCAGTACCTTACCTTATGTTTCAGAACTGAGCACTGCCAGAACACAAAATCATCCAAAATACAGTTTTTCTTTTTAATGTAGTCTTTAACAATAAATTAACCTCTAAAAGGGGCTTCAAATGTCGAATATTCAAGACTAAATGGTAGCATAAGATATGTTTTAGTAACCAAGTTGTAAAGGATTAGATATTACTTTTAATAGGAAAGATGTGGTGTGGTTACGAAAATATCAAGTAATTAACTGAATTTTCCTAATTGTAATCACCTCTTAAATTAATAAAAAAGGATATCAGTGTTCCTTTCTATTTTTCAAAACACAAGATTTAAGAGTGATGATAAAATACTGATTAATTGTTTTGTTTTAAAACAATTAGATTAAAATATTGTTTAAAGTTATTCATTTTACCCAATTGACATTTTAATGTATAAATATAATTACAGACTCCTTAAGAATGCTTAATTTTTGCCTTGATATATACGTTTGCAATTGTGTGTTTGAAAGAGAATCGTAAAATGTAAAACTTTATGTTTAATCACCAGTGTCAAAAATTATTAGGTAATAACCAGCAGAGAAGAGAATGTGATAAAAGATACAAAGGCCCATATCTAAGACATAATTTTTCTAATAGTTTCTCCAATTTTAAGACGTCATGGCATCATATGAAGGTTAGCAGGTCAGATACCAAATGGACTTTTTTAAAAATGTTAAGTGATCAATTTGCACTCATAAAAGGGTTAAGATTACTGGAAACTAAAGTCCTCTTTGATCATCATCTAGGCACATCACTAGCTACACAGACAATATAATTGGCTTCTCCTGAGTCTTCAACTTACTGAGTAAAAGTAGATCAGAGTACTTGCTAAAAAGGAGATGGCCCCCAAATTGGGAGCAGAATATACGCTAATGTCAAAACTAGAATTTTGACACTAGAAAATATTGTTTGAACATCTGCTTCATTAATCCTTGTCCTGCTCTTGTTTCTCCCTGTCACCCCAATCACAGTCCTCCTTTCCCCACTATAAGAAGAAGCACAATGCCAGGGTATCACGGCTGTGAGGTTGCATCAAGGAAAGAGAACAGTCTTTTGACAAAGCTGATTTGTTTTGTAAATTGCATTTTTTACTGTTGAAAGCTTTGGCTAAGACTGAGTTCTAAATCTATTATGATTGCAAATATAATATATTTTATTCAGCCTGTGTCTACATGCTGACAAACAAAACTTTTGGGTAGGAATAAATAAGAAAAAATACATGTTTTGAGTTTCCTAACAGTAGAACTAGATTTTCCCAACAAAATATGACACCTAATTTTTTTAAATGCAAGATGAGTGTTTTTAAATTTTTCAGAAGTGTTTTTTTTTTGTAAAAAAACATTTTACAGGGAATATTTTTATAAAGTTAAAGTTAGTTTTTATCAAACTGTGAAAAGCTTCTGCACAGCATAGAAACCAAACAACAAAGTGAAGAGACAACCTGTGACATGGAAGAAATTATTTACAAATGATACATCTGATAAAGGGTTAATATGAGAAATATATAAGGAACTCAAACATAACAACAGGAAAATTGCAAATAACACAAGTTAAAAATGGGCAAAAGATCTGAATAGACAATTTCCCAAAGAAGATATACATATGGCCAACAGGTGTTTAAAAAACTGCCCAACATCATAATCAACAGAGAAAAACAAGTGAAAAACATAATGAGCTATCACCTCACCCCTGTTAGGATGGCTATTACAAAAAAGTCCGAAGATAAGTGTAGGAGAAGATGTGGAGAAAAGGCCGTTATAGAGAACAGTATAGATGTTCCTCCAAAAGTTAAAAATAAAACTACCATATAATCTAGCAATCCCATTACTGCATGTATATCCAAAAGATATGAAATCATGTCAAGGAGATATCTCGACATGAGATATCTGTTTATTGCACCACTATCCACAATATGGCAACAGAAGTGTCCATCAATGGATGAACGGATAAAGAAAATGTGGCATGTATATATAATGGAATAATACTCAGCTGCCTTAAACAGGCTGTCATTTGTAGGATCCATTTGACAACATGGAAGAACTGGAAGGACATTATGTTATGTGAAATCACCTAGCCTCAAGAAAGACAAATACAGGATCATCTGACTCATGTATACGTGAAGTGTTAAAAAAAAAAAGCCAGACTCAAAGAAACAGAGTAAAATGCTGGTTACCAGAGGCGTAAGTGTTGGAGAGTTTGGGGAGATATAGGTCAAAGGACACAAAACTTCACTTACACAGGAGGAATAAAGTCAAGCAATCTATGGCACCTCATGGTGACCATAGTTAATCATAATGTATCGTTATACTTGAAAATTACTAAGAGAGTCTATCTTTAATTGTTCTTACCACAAAAACAATGAGGTAATTCATATGTTAAATAGCTCAATTTAGCCATTCCACAATGTGTACATATATCAGAACATTATGTTGTACATCACAAATATCTATAGTTTTTACTTGTCAAATAAAAAATAAAATAAATAAAAACTTTTTGAATATGTAAGCACTTTTTAATTTTTTAAAGTGGTATAAATTTTATCCAAAATCAGGACAAGCAGTGTTAAGGAATCACAGTAAATGGGGAATACTTTTGCACTAAGCAACTACCTTCCATCATTAGACTAAGTATCTCGCATTCGTTTTCGGTCACGTTATGATAAAGACTTTGTCTGGATAGTGTCAAAATATCCAGATGCAAATGTAACAAGCCACGCAACCAGGCTGCTTTGATTAGCAGCTACCCAGCTTCTTGGGTCTGGAAGCATCCAGATGATTGTCTGAAACGTTCGTGTTGCATCTGGTTGTTTTAGCATTGTGTAGCTCAACAAAAGACAAAGTGCTACATTTTACAGCTGTTAGGGTAACACCCTTTTTTTCTTCTTATGCTTCACAGAAATAATCTGCTTTTACAAGCTAATTTTTATATGAAATTATACAATAGAATCTGAAAGCCCAGAAAATAGGAATCCTGTTCAGAGCAAGAGGGCAGAGCATTTTGGGAGTCACAATTCCAGTAAAGACTGTGGGTGGGGGAGGTAACGGAAGTCATAGTTCATTCGGAATGCCCAGGTAAAAGATAATCTAATAGATATGACAGATCTGACGGAAAAGCTGAAAAAAAAGAAGGAGGAATTAGTAGAAAACTATATAATGGGGATTTATTTATGCTGGAGGTAGAACAGAAGAAAAGTAATTATAGTATATTACTTAGTGCTGAAGCAACAATAAATGCTACAGATTTAGCTAAGTAAACTAAACTAAAAATATATATAGATATATGTATGACTTTATATATAAATATGTGTGTATATATGTATATTATATATATAAAAGTTCCACTGAGATTTATGTAGACTGTTGAATCTTTGAAAATGTTAATGACTTTATATTAAAGCTAATGTTTATTTTAAAAGTCTCAGACAAAAACATCTCTTTTCTCTGAAAATATGGGCATTTTGAAAGTTGTTTAGTGGAGAAGTGTGGCACAATTTCTTCAGAGCTTTGCCTTATGATTTTCTACCTGTACCTGAGTCATGTTGATAAACTTTTGTCTTTCTTCCTTTCCCCAACTACAAAATAAAAACAAATCTTTTTCCTTTTCCTGCCCCAAGTTCTCCTATTCTTTCCAATCTGACAAGCAGTTTGAAATATATTAAAAGCTAAGAAATGTTCTCAGTTGCAGGAAATTGAAACCATCAGACTTTTACTATAAAATATCACACAGAGACAATTATCTTGTTTAGGATAAAATTATCTGATTTAAGTCAGATAAGTTACACTATTATACCTTATTCACAGTATAATAGAGTATATCTCTGTTTTTTAAAATTCATCATCAAACTTCCTTTTCTAATTCATATGAATTCATGAAACATTCCTATGACTTGGAGTGTATCCATTTAAAGGACATTTTAAAGAAAACACTAAAAAAAGACATAGAAACATTAGGCATGTATAACTTCTCAATTGAGAAAAATGTTAAATATATGAAAATAAAATTCCACTGATATAAATATTTTTTATGTAAAAGATAGTTTGTTCTTAGGAAAACATATTAATTACTTGCTCTTCTTGGATATATTTTCTTTCTCTCACCTCTAAATTTATTGATGTATGACTGACAAATAAAAATTTTATATATTTAAAGTTTACAACATGCTTCTTTTGATAAACATATACAATCTAAAATGACTACCACAATCAAACTAACATATTCATCAACTCACCTGCTTGTGTGTGCGTGTGTGTGTGTGTGAAGAATACTTGAGATCTGCTCTTTCCACAAATTTCAAGTGTACAATACATTATTAACTAGAATCACCATGCTGTGTAATAGGTCTACGGAACTTACCTATCTTGTAACTGAAAGTTTGTACCCTTTGACCAGCATCTCATTTCTTCCGACCTCAGCCTATGGTAACCAACATGCTACTCTCTATTTCTATAAGCTCAACTTACATTTTTAGATTTCTCATGTAAGTGAGATCATGCAGTATTTTTCTGTCTTTATGTGGCTTATTTCACTTAGTATAAAGTCCTCTAGGTTCATCCATGTTTTCGCTAATGGCAGAATTTTCTTCCTTTTTAAGGCTAAATGGTATTCTACTGTGTATATATACCATATTTTCTTTATCCATCCATCTATTCACAAGTTGATTCTACACCTTGGATACTGTGAAAGTGCTATGATAAACATGAAGGTGAAGATATTTCCCTGACATACTGATTTCACATCCTTTAGATATATACTAAGTAGTAGAATTGTTGGATCATATGGTAGTTTCATTTTTAACTTTTTGAGGAACCACCATACTGTTTTCCATAATGACTGTGCCAATTTACATTTCCACAGTGTACAACAGTTCCCTTTTCTCCACATCCTCTCCAGTGCTTGTTATCTTTTGACTCTTTGATATTAGCCATCCTAACAAGAGTGAGAGAATAACTCACAATGGTTTTGATTTTTATTTCCCTAATGATTAGTGAGGTTGTACATTTTTTAGGCAACATTTGGCCATATGTATGTCCTCTTTTTTTTTTTTATATATACTTTTTATTGCAATTTAGGTTTGGGGGTACATGTGAAGAACATGCAATATTGTTACATAGGAACACACATGGCAGTGTGATTTGCTGCCTTCCTCCCCATCACCTATATCTGGTATTTCTCCCCATGCTATCCCTCCCCAACTCCCCACCCCCTGCTGTCCCTCCCCTTTTTCCCCCCAACAGACCCCAGT